>WJEZ01000736.1:0-23636 GCA_009869925.1 Thalassaphorura encarpata
CATGGCAGATGCATGTACACGACAAGAGTTTAGTACTCGATATGGGTAATTAAAGACTTGGAGAAATACACTCATTATGTATATGCAATTTATGTATAGTCTAGCCGCCTTATTTATTTTGCATTTCGCTATAAAATCCCGCCAAAGAAAAAAAACAACCCAAGCCATTCGTTTGTTCAATAATTAGAAGAACAGAACATGACAATTTTATTTTTCATGTTCAAGTATCGTCCCATGCCAGCCAGCTAGAATTATTAATCAAACCAATCATAATTAAACAAAATAATTATTTGAGCATGTTCAGTTCATTGATTTTTCAGAAGAACGAAAGTTCATTCATTGCGTTGTTTGTTACCCCATAGGGTAGAGAGTGATTCGATGACCTTTTCTTTTTACTCCAGATGTTGGTGTTAAAATTTGTAAAGGGAAAAGCCGAAGCCAGACACAATTATGACTCATAAAGTACACAATGCAAAATTCAAAAGAAATATTCAAACGTTTCTCGTCTTCGTTGTACTCAAATCAAATGCATCATTAATACCCAAATAAACAAGGGAATTTCAATTTGCCACCCGTTGGACTTTTTCACATGGCTTAAACCGCCGCTTTGACATAAATGCAATCTAATACAATAATTCTTTAAAATTATTACATGATGAAAGTTTGTTTCAGAATTGGTAAACATAAGACTTTGGATGAAAAGAAGAAAGAATTGGCTTTGGCCCAGACCGAAACCAACGTAGATCATTTGCCATTCTATATTGCAATATGCAAAATGCCACAAGATTCGCTATATTTGAATTCGCTTGGCATTTTCCAGGCTACAGCGATAAACGCAATTCCAGATTACGTACAAAATAATGTTAATTTTTAATTTTAATTCGCCTCTTCTATTTTTACCATAATTATTACAAAAAAGAAAAGAAATTGCAAATTTTACATTATTTTTAGTATTTTATTGAGTGCGAAATCCTGGCGTTGACATTTTGTGATTGGGCTTGAAGGACAAAGTACATGGGCTGATGGTTGGATGATCTGATAAGAAAATTCCCTCGGATTGTGAATTTCATTTCACGGAGAAATCTCAAAACCCGTCTGTGTGTAGTGTACATGTCTTGAGATGAAAGTTAACGTTAACGTTAGCGTAGTTGTATCATTCCACCCCACCCGATCCGATCCGATACGATCCGATACCCGAGGCCTCAGTATGTTTATGCCTTATACTTTGTTCAGTACATTGCTCGACTCTTGTATGCAATGTAGATTCGCTAATTATAAACTTGCCTGGATATTTTTGCCAAAAACTATTTTTTTAAACCCTGACTCCTCAAAAGAAAGAGTTGTGTGTCCTTCCCCCTCCTCCTCTTTCTTTCCATTCCGAGATACGAAGGATAAAAATAAACCCATGTGTGAATCCATACAAAAATTCTTCCGTCGTCCATCCCATGTGTCTGTCTGTCTTCCTCATCCTTTCCTCTTCGCGCCTCACTAGTTCAAGATTTTCTATATTCAAAAACAAATGTGTATGAAAATAAAGCATATACACGTACTACATGTACTCAAAGACTTATATTAGTTGACATTAAAAATTCTTAGTTTTGAATAAATTAAATTCAATCTAAAATGGCGGACAGATGCTGATGAATTTGCTTGTACACAAATTAGTTGCACAAAATGAACACAGAGTGCAGGAGTAGGCCTTTAGCTCGAATCGGATCAGAATCAGCCAAGTTACATTACCCGGGGGGACCGGGACTATTCTTTTTAGGTTAGCTAGCGGTGTGATTGAGAATTCAAAAATTCTACTCTGATCCTAAAGATGGAGCATTTGCCTGTACTGTTCACAGCGGGGAACCCGCTGTTTCTTCCTGTAATCTACCCGCCTATCGGTTTTGGCCTCGGCATCCGGAACAGACAACGGGCTTAGCAGTAGCCATAAGGTCTAACTAATCTTTTGTTTTCTCTTATCTGAAATTATTTAGAGAAGTAGCAGAGTTAATTATTATTTAAAAAAACTTACTATGCATGTATATGCCCTTGTGACCCCTGTTTGAAAACCGATTAAATCTCCTTGATGTATCATGTCGGCAGCATCAATTTGTGTGTCCTTTTCTGGGTATTAGGAATGCCCATTAAACTCTTTCAACGTCATTCTGCATATGTATATGATGGAATGGGATTCCAATAATCAGTCGGAACGGGAACCTTTAGTCGTACTCGTATACGTGACCACGAAGGTCAACCCGTCACTCATTCAAGTTTTTACCACATTTTCCTTCTCCTCATCTCTTAAAGGTGCTAATGCTTAAAACAAAAACATGCAAGGACATGGGAATAGCAATAGCCGTGTCCGAGGTCAACCTATTCTAGTACTAAAACTCCACGTGGTTAATTTTAACTTGGTTAGTTGCAAAAAATGAAGGGACAATGGATGGTAAAGAATAAATAAACGCCTCTGTGCTCTGTGCTTAAAATGGAACACGTGGCCTAGAGAATAAAGTATTTTTGGTCCCCATTAAGTCTAGCTCTGATACTTTGAGAAGTTGAGGGCCACTCTACTCTCAATATAATTGTATATTTAACTTGTGGATATTTATTTTTAAGTCACAAGAAACTATTTTAAATCTTATGCGTAAGAGTGTAGAGTGGCAAGGCCATTTGTGAAAATTGTGCTCTATTTCCGGTTCTAAATCATGAACGGCAGGAGGGAATCAAGAGCTTAGCTTATAGTGCGAGTACTTGTAACCAAAAATAAATTTTTACACCAAAACGCTCAGCATGGGCCCACCTTGCAATTATTTATTTGCAAAAAGAAAAAAACACAAGAAAAAATCACGCGCTTTTAACCTTAGTCAATTGCCAATTCATGGGCTATGGTCGAATGTTAAAACCTATACCCAATTCTCAAATTCCACAGTAAAAATTTCTTTGTCGGTGAAAATTAAATTTGCAAAGAATACAAAGGCTTGACTTCCGCATTGTCACTGCTTTGTAAATTGGGGCAATAAAAGAATTGGAAGAACAAGAACGGAAATTTCAGAAATTATATAGCCCACACAAGCTAGAGCTGACTGAGCTATTAAACTACACATGGACGGAGGGATTTGGTCAATAAATTTTATTTTTATAGATTTTTGATTGTTTTTCCTCCCTTGACGTGGGTTTTGGTCCTTGGACACGGGACGACACTGGTTAAATTTATTTCTGTGATTGCTGGAATGTTGGCAATTGACATTTACATTTGAAGAGTGAGTAATTGGGAAGAATAAGAATAGAAATCAAAGACAGAGAGAAACCGACAATATTTTTCTTTGGTTTTATTGCATTGCGCTTTGCTCTCATTCTTATAATTTTATGCTTCCATATGATACATGTGGTTTGGAAACTTGTAATGACTTCCATAGGCAAAACTCAAAAGCTGGTTGCCCCAATTACGAGGGTTTTATTACTTTTTACATAAATTTTCAAATTGGTTCCATTCCGTCGTCCGATTCTTCACGGATTTTTGCCTGCCAATTTTTTTTGCAATAATTGTTGAGCTCAATATGTAAGTTAAGAAGCAAAAAATACAATCAAAGTCTTAAAGGACACAATTTATGTGAGGACTTTCGAGTAGTTCCTTCGTAATTCACCCCACGTAAAATCCAGAATTAGAAACCATTTCCCATTACTCTTGCTGCTACTCTGTCCTACTTTTGGCCTTGCCTTCCCCAAGAACCACTGCTGCCTCCTGCAGCTGCACCATTTGACCTTTGACATAGTTTTAAGTTTCCAACCACTGCACTTTGCTGTATTGCATTCATGTGGTGTACAAATTTCAACTTTCTTGTCAAGACAGTTGAGCTAATTAAAAGAGAAGAAAACTAATTAAAACTAAAACTAAAGATTGACCTTGCAGCAGAAATTTGAACACATGGAATCTTAAAATCTTGACTGAAATTCAGATTCGACTTTTAAACTAATGCATCGTGGTTTGAAAATGTCAAAAGCACAAAAACCAAGCAATTGATTTTCTTGAGTTTCATAAATTAAAATCGAATTGAATTTTGCTCATGCTGTCACGCCTACTTACTTTACTTACTTCTCCTTGCTTGCTACGTACAGTACAGTACAAAGTCTTAAACTTGAGAAACCCTTGTCATAAACGTAAATGTCCTTAGAAGGAAAGGAAAGCAAAGGAATAAAAAAAAACCACGAAGGCGAAACTCATTTCAACTCATGCTGTGCTGTGCTATCCTATGCTTTTCTAAAAAATATCTTCCAGATTGCAAAATCTTTGCAAATTTTTATAATTATACAGAAATTTAAGTGAAATAATGTTTAAATCGATAAAAACTAAATATAATATAATTTATATTGCTTAAACCAAAGTAAAGGCGAAAGTTTTACTCGGATATGTCGAATTTGGCTTGGATGTTTGGATCTTGATCTTACGTGTCATTAGAAAAGTTGCACTGTAGACTGCACCAAGAGCAAGATCAAGATTCAAGACTCAGGAACGAACGAAACGAACGCCCATGCAATTCCTCACATTGAGATTGAGATTTGTCATTGCATTGCATTTGCGTTGATTTAAATTTCATTGCTGCTGCTGCTTCTGCTGCATCGCAATTGCATAGCTCGTGCTTTGGATTAAGAACGATTACCTTGTTTTTTATTTGAGTGAGTGAGTGTGAGATGATCAGGGCTAGAGCTACATAGACGAAGACACTACAGCCAGCTACTCTACATAAAATACCCGATTCACATTAAGAGTGTGAAAATCTTAACGGGATTTGGGATCTTGATGTAAATGTGAATATGGGAGCAGGCAGGCAAAAGCAAAAGCAAAGGCTATGGCAAAGCACGAAGCATCCAACAGAGTTAAAATTAGTTTTCTTCTTCTTCATTTTTAAATCTTTCTCACTCTTTTAGTTTTTCTCCTTCCTAACTCAACCACTCAACTACAGAAGAACAGTGTAGACGTATTTTACGTACTTTACTATATAAATTTATTCGCCAGTCGCAATTTCCAATCTGATTTTTTAACCAAAATATGCAAATTTGGATGTATGAGACTCGATTTTTGCAAAAGTACAAAATAAGGAGAAATTTGTGACTGGGTTGAATATTTTAGCTAATAAAATGTCCCCATTTGGGGAAACCTTCCTCAGGCCTCTGATTGAGGACCAAATAGCAAATAGGATTGGTTATTATGGGTGGTAATGGCTTGGCTAAGCTTGGCTCAGACAAGGTGCTGTTGACGTTGACGTTGGAATTCCTTCCATGGCTAGGGCTAGAATACTAGAACACAGAGCTAGAAGCTAGAATCCTTTAGACGAACTACTACTACTACCTGCCTGTCTTGGCTTTGGCTGAATGTATCAATAAGTGGAATTGAGTGCATTTAGCTTTAGGACTACTGCTTAGGGGCACACTTCCCCAACTAGTTTTTTTTTATTAGGAATTTTTGTTCTCCTCCCCGAGATTCTTAAGAAGCCCGGGATGGATATGTGGAGGAATCCTTTTTCAGTTTTTACTAAGATCCCACTAAGGACACAGCTCCTCCCCATCCCAAATTACGTACACTAATTTATAATACCGGCTTTTCTTGGGTTTCTCACAATTAAACTCTAGCTAGTTCAAAATTTAAAAAGGAAAGAGTGTGTTTTTTTCTTGCTGTGAAAGTGAAAACAAGATTTGGGGAAAGTTTAGCAGGATGAGGAGGAGAATAGGATGGATCGATTTCTGAATTTACTATATATAAAAATAATGAGCGATCATTAGATTCGGAATTTTTCTTATTGCCAACGTTGAATCCCTCAATCGTATCAGTTTTCATCATTATAATGTGAATGTGGATGTGAAGTTTGATCTGGTCATAAAATTTCTATTCTTATGCTCAATCTCAGCACGTCGAACATGTATTTTTTGCTGCTCAAAAATTAAATGAATTTTAATGGTTGACGCTCCTAAAATAATCAATATGTCAACAGTGACCAGAGCAATAGCCAAAAATGTGTTGTGAATTTTGATTGATTGGTAATTAATGGAGCAGCAGCAGCAAGGAGGAAGTGTTAAGAAACGAAGGTCTTCATCCAGATCTCCTTCCTTGAGTAGAAGAACTTCCCTCAAAGAAAAGGCAGGGACAAGTACAGGTGGAATATCCAAATCTAAAAAGAAAGGAGGAACTGGAGTTAAAAAGGAAAGATGGTTGCTAACAAGAAAAACATGGAGGTACATGACAGATGCTGTAGGGAATTTACTCCCAGAGCATCATCACCCTTCTTCCCCTTCTTCTGGGGGCAAAGGTCAAGGCCAGGGCCAAGGGCAAGGGGGCTCTGGAAGTGGTTCTGGGTCAAGAAGAACAAGTTCTGCTCTCAGCAATCCTCTTGTCCTCCCTGAATATTCACCTACGACTGGAACTTCTCGTTCTGCTACGTTTTGGACAGAGGGTACTGGAGTAGATGACCAATACTCTGGGGGCGTTGCCCCTGAAGGGGTAGGAAGACATAGAACAGAGCGTGAAAGACTTTTGGCTCAAAGCAGAGATGCATATTTCCGCTCAGTTTCTCATGATGGAAGGTCAACAATTCCCCCAGAAGGGGCTATGGCATCATTTTCTCCTCCAATTCGTCAATCTGTCGCAAGGTCAAGTATTTGTGGTGGGACTGGACAAATTGATGACCCAGCCCTTGTAGATTTTATACCAAAACTGGAGAAGAATTTTGAACAAGCTTGTAATAAAGAAAAGAAATTTTTGTTATGGACACGAACAAGACCCAAAGGGCTATCAGGGCCAGCACTACGAGATTTAAAAATGAAAGAAAAGGCGGGTGGGAAACACAAGCAAGGAGATGAAGGGGAAATGCCAAGGACAAGGACTCCTTCGTCATCGTCCCTTAGAAGATTTGGTGGTCATCAAGAAAATAAAGAAGTTTTGGACTATTATTCCCCAGAGGATGATCTCATGGATGATGACTATGATGAATATGACCAAGATGAAGAACAAGTGACTGTGAAAGAAACTAGGAGAAAAAGTAGTGCTGCTTCTTCGATTTTGTCTCTTGTGTCTGGTGGTTTATCTTTCTTTCGCCCATTGGGCCATACCATCTCATCCATTGCGACTCAATCATCCCCCCAATCTGGGGGAATTCATGCGACTGAGACTGGAATTTTTACAAGGACGATTGCTGGAATTGTCAGATATTTTCGTTCCATTGGGATTCAAACTGAACCATTCCCAGAAGAAATTCTAATTCGACTTCGTCTTCAATCTGTTCAAGAAGAACAACTCATGCAACAACAACAGCAGCAGCAGCAACAACAACAACAACACCAGCATCAACAACAGCAACAGCAGCAACAAAGTCAACATTTGATTCATGGTCGTTACGGACGAGAGTGTGACCTTCCCGTCGAAGAACAACAAAGTCAATTGCATCACATTTTAATTCCAATTGATCGAAATGTGACGACGACAGAAATGTCGATTGTGACTAATTTGAGTCATCACAATATTGGAAGTCCTACGCGTGACTCGGCAGCAGCAGCAGCAGCAGCCAAAGTATCCCCTACAAGTGCAGAGGTCAAACCCACGAGTGGGGTCAAAACACCTACTTCCCCAGAAGGGGGTGGAATTGGAGATCAAACTGATAAAAAGTCTGAAGAATCTGGTTATTCCTCCTCAATCAGTGATACAGTCATGCGCTATTTGAGAATGGCAAGGAAAAATTCAAAAGCAGATAATAAGGAAACAATTGATAAATTTAAAACTGTTAATTACGATCGATCTCTTCGATACATCAAGTCTAAAAATGTTACAGTAGAAGAAGCGCTGGAACATGAAAAAAATAAAGCATTGTTGGCTCAACAGAAAAAAGATGGGACTTTGGCAGGTGATGCTGCCGCCCCAGGTTCACCACAGCCACCACCTTCACCCTCACCTACCCCAGGGGTAGCCGCCCCTGCTACCCCTTCTTCTTCACCCCCAACTGCCCAAAAACCAACACCACCATCTACCCTTGCTATTTCTGGAACATCAAAAACAAAAACTGTAAAGACAGTCAAAGTAAAAAAATCTACTGGGGGAGGAAAAGCAAGTTCAAAAAAGGTTCAATCTCCCGCCACTTCTCCAACATCTCCTCCCCCATTGGAAGGGGTAGGTGAAGGGGAGGAGTCTACTGTTGAAGGATTCCCTGGTCCTGGATCTTCAGGAGGAATTACAATGACCTCTTCTTCTGGAGTCACGGGTACGACTTCTCCTCCAGCTCTGAGTTCTCCAACTTCACCGACCAATCCAAACGCAGGGATTTCCATGACGTCACAATTAGCCACGCCCATGGCTACGCCAGGACTTATTTCAACTCCATTTGGTGAAATTCCAACAATTCCAGAAGAAGCATCAATCGGAGTTCAAGCAGGAGAACCATTGATTCGTTTTCTAAAAAATTTTAGCCTTGCAAGGAAATTTAGTGATTTTTCTTCAGCTGCTTCCTATGGATCATCGGAATCTCCACCTGTAGAAGTCACGAGTCCTCGCTACTCAATTTCAACCACGATTCTCTCCTCTAGCTCTGATCCAGAACAATTGTTGTATCAACAACAACTCCTTCGTCAAGAATTTCATCATTTCCAGCAACAACAACAGCAGCAGCAACAACATCCACCAAATTTACCAGCTTATTTTGGTGGAACTGGAACTGGACGTTCTTCTCTTGTCGATTCTTCTGCCTCATATTCTTATTCTGGAGCTGATTCTGGAGATTTTGAAGATGGAATATTTAGTGCCACAGGGCAAAAGAGACATTCGAATACTTCTTCAACGATCAACGTCTTCTGCCCCTTATGCCTATGGCGGTGGCTACTCTGGAGGACCAACAACAACAACAACAACGGCAACTATGATACTTAAAAAATCATCGAGTTCACAACAAATTCAACCGCATGCACCTGCGCATGCACAGAGACCAGGTTCTAGTTCAAGAGATGCAGGTTCGGGTTCTTCCCTTGGAACGCTTTATCTTCATCAGCATATTATTCCAGGGGGTGGGGGCGGGGCAGGCAGTACAAAGGGTGGGTCTTCCCTCTCAGTGTCATCTACCCCTGCGACCTTGACCTCTTTGTCTGCGACTGCCCCTCATGTCAATGTCAACGTCAACGTGTCTTCTTCTCTATCTTCATCTGTTCCTTATATATTGACCTCTAAAGGAAGTCCTTCTCTTTCTGCTTCATCCACTAGATCTGATTATCCACAATATACCCCAAGGGGAACTACGACTGCTTCTGCTCCAATTTCAACTTCAACTACTTCCATTCCAACAACAACTTCTGCTTCGAGTTCTCGCTCTGGTTTTAATTTTCTAAGTAGTTTTCGAAGTTCAACGAAACGAAGATCTTCTGGTAATAAAGGAGAACCACCGTCAACAACAACAGCGACGTCTAAAGGTCAAAGTTCAAGTAGTTCTAGTATAGGGTCATTCCTTCGACGCACTAGTTCAGGAAGCACAAAACAATCAGGGTCAACTCCAAGTGTTAGTTTTAAAGACAGTCTGCTAGGTCATGGTCATGGGTCAAGGGGTAGCAAAGGGTCAGGGGGTCACGATTCTTACACAAGTACTGCAGGGACTGAGCAGCAAAGACCTTCTATTGATTCTTCTTCTTCTCTAGTCATGCAAAAATCCAAATCCTCCTCAAGTGTTCTTCATCATCATGGTGGCTCAGGGTCAGGGCCTGCAGGGGATCCAACTGCGTCAACACTGGAAAAACGTAAAAGTTCATGTTCCACTGGTGGGGGTGGAGGAGGAACTGCTGCTACCACTGCCGCCGGTCGTCTCATGTCAAAATCAAGAATTTTTAAATCCAGATCAAAAAGTCAAACGAGAGGTATTGGAATTGGGACTGGTGGTTCTTGTACTTGGACTCCACAGGTAGGGCGAGCTAAAAGGTCAAAGGTCAAATCTAACCTTTATTTTGTTTGTTTGCAGGGAAAATGTAAATGGACGAATGTATTAGGGAAACAAGTGACGGTTGAGTCCACGACAGTTTTACATTTGAGTGAGACGGAACGTGTGACACTGCAGAAAGTAGCTCTTGCCAAACTCCAGGCACTCAATTTAGGCGTCGACGTCAAAATTCCAAGAGGTACGTACGTATACATGCTAGCTCCATGCTCATCCATTGTTTTCTTATTTATTTCCCTATGCTCTTACTCTTAACCCTTCCTAGCCAAAGGCAAAGGCAAATTTCTTGGCAAATTACTTGCTGCATGCAATTGCTCCTGCAGGTCATTCCCACCAACGACGAGTCCAGGAATTCTACTCATTTGACATTTCTTGATTTGACTCTTCACAAATTCCTTCCAACGTCATTAATTAGTACCCAAAACAAAATTAAAACTGACTTTAGGCCTATTCTAGACTAAATAAATGACAAGGGGAAGCAGATAATTAATTAATTCGTGTCATGTCAATTGGATGACTCAAGACAAAGAAAAAATATAAAATGTCATGTCTCGTGTTGTTTTGTAATTTTAATTTTCTATTTCACTATAGAAAAAGTCCAAAGTGGAGCTAAACCTAAGCGAAGACCTTATTTACTCAAGAAAAAAGCACTTTCAACCGGATTCTTTGATTCTGGGACTAAACGAGAGGAACCAAAAGGTAAAAAAATTAAATTTCATGTAAATTACGTTAAGAAATGAGATTAAACCATACGACCGCGACCTGGAGAGAGTCCATGCTTAAATTTTAGTGACAAAGAATGTTATATAGAATAATTGTGGGCAAAATAGATATACACTTATAATATTGAGAGCATAGCATCCAATCCAAGAGTTGAAGTAACACAAAGTGTGTAGAGCATTTGGTCCACAGACACACGCACCGGGAAATCGGACTCTGACGTCTTTTCTGCTCCCGAAACCCGTTATTCTCTTCCGTTGACACCGAATGGACCGAATGACCTGGTTCTGGGCCAACCAATTCAAAACCACAATTTAATTCACTCACATTACCCACATTTAATTTGTATCTACAGAATTCATATTCAGAATACAAAATTAAAATTCATATTACGAGATCAGTGCAGGAAACTAAAATTAGAAACCTCCAATGTTAATCCATATATATTTCCAATACATGAATGCAATGCATTCATTTCAAACTCAAAATACTGAGTTGGTTAATTTTTTTACCTGGCTTATCTATCATCATTTTTTGCAACTGCAAAATTTTATCAGTAGCAACCGATTTTTCCTGAGACGGATAGTTCTGTTCCTCTGTACGCAAAAATCTTCTCTTTCAATATTTTTTAGTTATGCAGATCCATTTCTAAAAATACCTTGCGTTAGACCAAAACCACGTCAAAATGCAGAATTTATGAGTTTAGACTCAATTCTGCTTCTTTTTTTACCTCATTTTTAGGAATAGAATCAAAGAGTTGTCCATTTTGATTTTATTTTTCCAAGGTGAGTCATACTGCACGTACGTCATTTCCGTATCTCCACGTGGAGGAATTTTAAGCTTAGAATCACAAAACCAAGACTAAAAATCGTAAAACACCTAATAAATGTCCTATGATGATTTGATGAGTATTTTTGAATTTAAGAGTCTCATGAAAGATCAAAACTACGTCAAGGAATTGAGGATCGACGTAAGACAAGCACAGTTAGTACAGTAGAGCCTAGCACATGCATACATAGAAACGGAACGAATTGAAATGAGGAAATTTATGACCCAAGACCAAGAGCGAACAGATCTCATGTTCAAATTTTTACGCTTGCCGCTCTTTTTTAGCATACGTTTTGGCTTTGGCCTCTGGCCTCGCCTAGTTTACATATAGTTTAATTATTTGACGCAATCGCTACAAGGGCAAATCGAAAGTAAATCCAGCAAAAGTCGTAAAAAAATATCAGCCGGCTATTATTGTCAAAATGTTTTATGGACACGTTCAAAGATCAAAGTTCAAATGGTTACTGTGGGCGAGGTTTATATTTGAGATTTTATGGATAATTTGATCTGATATTGAATATTAGCATATCGTTTTAAAAATTTTCATGTGAAATGGGCTTAAACATGGAGCGGCGGACATGCACGATGTCTGTTGGATCTTCTTCGCTCCTTTGCAAAAATAACAGAAGAGAAAAGAATGCAATTTCTACTAAAACCAAACCGTGCCATGCATGCTTTGGGCTTAGGCTAGTTTAGTTTAGTTTTAGTGTTTAGTCAGGCCAAGCAGCTCAGCTTAGGTCTAACCACAGCAAAGTACAGGATTTATGTACACCTTCATATGTACATAACGTAGTACGAATGCTGGTAGAATTATTTAAATATAGAAGACACACTTAAGAACATGAAGTTTGTTCGGATTGGAAGCTGTACATTTTGCATGTTGACTCCACTCACGTGGTTTTTGGCAACTCAAACTTTTTCCTTCTTCTTGGTTGGTGTGCCAGAACCAGAACCAGGCAAAGGCAACGGCAAAAGCATCAAACTTATTTCCTTCTTGAAAATTTCAGAAAAAAAAAATGCTTAACCTTAAATAATAAGCAATCAAATACAGAATTCAGACTAGAGCATGGAAATAATTAGCTCAAAACAGCAGCAGCAGCAGCAATCAAGCGAAAAATTTGCAAATTCATTTATTGACCTTGGCAATCGAATTCCTAGGTCGACATATTTGCAATTTTTGTGTCTATTTTTTCTGGCAATGGCCATGGTCGTAGTCGTAAGCCTTTTGGAATTTGCGGAAAAGAGCAAAGCAAAGGAAACGAAATTGATACTTGGGAGGTAAAAAAGAAAGAGCGAAAGTAAAGAGTAGGTAGGATGTGATGAGCTTAGTTATACTAGGCCTCTTAGTCCCATAGTACAATGTTTAATTTTGTCACTTGAGTGAGTCAGACAGAATGAGTGTTGAGTTTGAGCCATGGATGATTGGCAAGTCGAAAGTGACAAATCCAGATAAATTACTTTCCAACCTACTTCCTGGCTCCAATCCGTTCAACTTTACCTCTGCTTCACATTCCATTCTTTGTTTACAGTGCTTCCTTCCTAAAATTCAGCTAGCCATAGCCACCAGAATAATAATGTTGTCTTAAAATTTGGCAAGTCAAGATAATCAACGGCTGCTAGATTTTTAAAATATCCCGCCAATTCCGTCTTTGGCAAAACAAGTACTAGTACTACTAATGTGGATGTATTTAATTTTTGTTTGAACAGAGGGTGGTGGAAGTGGCCTTGTGTTTGGAATTCCTTTGGCCCAATGCGTGGCCAATGACCTCCAAAGACGAGGGGTCATTACTGGTACTGGTGGACAAGGGGTAGGGTCATCCGATTGGGAACAAAGTAGTAGTGGAGCTCATAAACGATCTCAAAATGGAAGTCGAAATAGTGTATCATCTGTGAGTGATGCAACGATTTATCCAAAAGGAGATCCCAAGGTCAGCTCAACTTAGGTCCACTCAATTTTAATTAACTAATTTTTTGTTTAATATCTTATAACAGGTGGGGTCAACAGAAAGTCTTGTCGTTTGGGGAAAACGAGAGAGTAGTGCTGCCCTGGATAGTCTTTCTTGTTCTTCTGGTGACCTTCTTGGGGTCAGTAATTCAAAATTGTATATCTTTGTCCTATAGACCAGAATTGATTATTTAATTTTTTGCAGGAGAATGTAAACCCTGTGAGTGCAGCAGTTCCTGGAATAGTAACGACTTGTATTCGACATCTCGAAACTTATGGTTTACATACAACAGGGATATTTCGTGTGAGCACTTCTCTCAAAAGAATTCGTCAGGTAAATCTGAATTTTAATTACCTCAAGTCATCAATTAGTTAATTAATTTGTTTATTTAGCTTCGTGAAGAAATAGATGGAGGAAAAGATGTTCAATTCGGAGAAGAACAAAATCCACATGACGTTGCGGCTTTACTCAAAGAATTCCTACGTGATTTACCTGAACCACTCCTATGTCGAGATTTGTATCAAGCCTTCCTTAAAACTCAAAGTGAGTTTAAAAAAAATAAAGTAAATATGAATTTTAAATTATTTTGATCATGATTCTAGAAATCCGAAATCGTCGACTTCAACTAGAGGCAGTTCAACATTTGATTCAACTTTTACCAGTTCCAAATCGTGACACATTAGCCGCCCTATTAAAATTTTTTGCCAAAGTTGTTGAAAATTCCAGCTGATACAAGAACAAGGGGAGGTAATGTGTTTATGCATTTGAAATAAAATTTTGCTCGTGGTCACTAATGTCAATTTAAATCTCAGGTGAAGTTTTGATCGGGAATAAAATGGAAGCTTATAGCTTAGCAACTCTGATTGCTCCAAATATTTTGCCATGTTTACCCACAGAAGGAGTTTCAAATTTGGATCAATCTTCTACACAAGCCAAAAGAACGAAGAGATTCAATTGATGTAGTTAATTACATGATTTCTAATTACAAAGAATTATTTGAAGTTCCTGCTGAGCTTTTGGATGAAATTTATATTCACATGATGGACACTCATCCAGATGTGATTGAAGACATTCTCAAACAAAAGGGTGGACTAAGTGATGAGTAAGAATTTAAAATAGTATATATATTTATATGTATGTATATTTAATAATTATAATTTTTTATCATAGCCCTGGACTAGATGAACTGGAGACGACGAGTAGTGTATTCGAAGGAAGTGAATGTGGAGATCCAACAGAAGAAGAACCAACTCCAGCAGCCGCAGCATCAGTTAGAAAATTCCAGAAACGTGAAGATCTTCTTCATAAAGATGGTGGAAAAGGTGGACATCCGGATATAGCCAGGTAAAAATAATTCAACTACGCCTTAAAAATTTTCCCCCAATTTAGAATCGTGTTACACTTAAAATTTTAAATTGAAAGTTAAATTTAAATTGTCAACTACGCAAATATTCTTTGTTTTTCCAAGAATGCTCACGCCATAAAGTCTCAAATGTCAATTTAGTTTGCATAATATTTAAGTGTCATTTGAAACTAGAAGAATAATTTTGTTGCTTAGTAGAAGGCGAGATGGGAGTAAAGAGCGTGAGGCTGAAAAACAACAGAGTGGAGCAGAATCTGATAGCTCAAGCACAAAATCAACGTCCAGATGGTTTCGCCGTAGCAGAGGTGATCATAAATCTAGAACTTCTAGTGACTCAGGTAAACAAATACACCACCAAGTCCAAGATCATTAATTATTTCTTGAAAAAAAAAGAAAAAAACCCACGTACGTACTACGTATTATAATAAATTGGATGGTCAACCAAACCAAATTAGCTTCGTTTCCTTCATTATGCAGGAAGGGTCTTAAATTACAAGTTTTATTTTGGCATTGTTTTCTTGGAATTTGAATGTCCGAGAGGGAAGAGATCATTAAAAAATAATTGTTGTTTTCGCACACATTTAGGAAGTGAGAAGGCGAGAGGAGGAAAAGGAAAGCGAGACGCTTCTCTGGGAGACACCAAAAGGGCAAGTTCTCTGGATTCCGTCACTTTAAAAGAGTCCGGGTGTCCAACTTCTAGCGTCATTGTCGCTGAGACAGTCGTAGAGCGACAACGAAGTTGTTCTGACCAAAGCTTAAAGGTTCTATTCCCCCTTCAATCATTTTATTTTCGTTGGAAAACATTTTAGTTTTAATTTTATTTCTTATAATTTTTCTTATATTATATTGTCTTATTTACATTATATTTTATTTTCTTCTATTTTAATTTTTTCCCATTTTGTTTTGTGGGCCGAGTAGGTTCCTGATAATTTGAGTCGTCGTCAAAGTTCTCCTGTCCTTGAAGGGATCATCACAGCTTCTCTTAAAATCCCAGTTCCAGTTCCACACAGCATTGATGATACGGACATTCCATTTATTGAAGACGACAACAATGGAGACTTCACCACGACGACTGGTGCTCACAGGATCAGTGGTCAATATCAAATGAGCACAAGACCATCCAGAACTCGTTCTGGTTATATTGATTCTGGAGGTTTTACACGAACTACGCCATCTTCGACTCATACTAGTACACCATTAAGTAAGTATGCCAATTTTATTCTGTTAATATTTAGAAATTAAATAATTAATTTTTTTTCTAGGTTCACCAGGACGTCAATCTTCTGAAGTGTCAAGTCCAACAGCATTTTCACCACCAACATCTCCACCCTATGACGACAAGTCTACTACATTCCCTTATGAAGAATTAACGTTAAGATTTTGTCTTGGGCCGCCATTGTCCACATCGGCCGCCACCACGTCGTCATCATCTTCTCAACAACAGCAACAGCAACAACCATCACCAAATGCCGCGGGATCCAAAACGAGTAGTAGCACAATTCTTACGTCCACTTCGGGTCATTACCATCCAAGTAGTCATGGGCCCTCCGCCCCTTATCCCTCCTCCTCCACCCCCCAATCAAAAACCAGGGAAAACAGAAGAAACAAATGCAGAAACAGAAATCAAAGAAATTTCGCAATCACTCTCAGATGTCAAATTATTAGGAAAAGAAACAAAAGGGGCTAAAATTGCAGGTTAGTTATTTCTTAATGGAAAAAATATATTTTCGAATTTAATTTCTGTCAGTTTAGCAAAATATTGTATTGAAATTTTTTCTTAGGCCTCATAAAGTCAAAAACAGCTGATTTTGAAAAATTTGCCAAGGATTCCCAAGTCGGTCCCTCAGCCATTGCTTCCAACATGCGGCTCCGCTCCCAAGGAAATATTCAACTCAAGCAGCAATTTTTACTTCGACAGCATGACAAATTTCAGCAGCCATCAAATCCGAATCCTTTACGAACCACAGCGACAACTACATCCACAAGCACCACCAGTGGAATTGTGGCTAGCCCTGAATCAATTGCCCTAAATACCACCATGGGGTCAAGGTCACTACAACGTAGAAAGAATTTGGCCCAGTCTGCTTCTTCTTCTGCTATTGCTTCTGCTAGTCCATCTCAAGAGAGTAAGCAGACGACGGCGGCGACCGGGTCATCAGCGACCGCGACCAGTACTGCGGGAGGGTCACCATCTCGTTGGAAAAGGTCAGAAATCATTGCTAGTAAACATGGCACAGGGCCAACACCACCGGCCCAGCGCGAAACTTTCTTTTAAATTTTAAAATCATCCTCGTGTATAAATTTATGTGTTTAGAATAGAAACTAAGGCAAGGCAAGGCAATTTCTGTTCCAAATTTCGTACGTTACATACAATTTGTTCCACACGTTATTTTGAAGGAATGCGTTGGATTCGATTCAATGCTTCCTTCATCAACTAATCTGTGATAAATTATGATTTAATTAATAGTGGGTTTTAATTATTACATCAACTGGCTAAGGTCAGGTCACACATGCATACGGCAATCAAATTGTATATAAATATTTGGCTATGATTTGAGGCGAATACTCTTTTATTATTTATTTTATTAATTATTCTCCATTCAATTAATTGGATTTAATAGTAATTTTATCCTATTTCTGAATGTCTTGTCGATCTGGATATCTGTGTAGTTTAATTGTAAATTTATCGTAGTTGTAATTAACATGTATATGCGTGATGCGCGATTATCGCGCAAGGAAAGTCGTTTCTATTCTGCCCTGATAATTCTGCGTAAATGCGCTCAATTTTTAACAACTTGCGCAACAATTTTATTTGAATTTGATGTGGAAAAATTGGACAATTTTTTTTTCAGGTACTGTTTATGTTCAAATTTAAATTTTGTTTTGTCTTATTCTTCATTCGTTCTTTACTTTTAATTTTTGGAATCATTTGAATATATTTTTGAAAGAAAATTGGGAAATGAAGGAAACAAGTGAGTCGTCGCATTCAGCCGCGTGCCGTATTAAATTAGTAAGAGGTGAAAGGAATGAAATGAAAGGTGGGAAAATGTTATCGTGTGTCTAGGAACATCTAGGAACAAAAGTTGAGATCTAATCCCAATAGTTTTAATTTATTTATAAATATAAATAAAGTATGTAAATAGTTTCTTAGTACTTTTAATTTGACCCAGATTAGGATTTCAATTTATTTTTACTACAAAAACTATTAAAATTAAATTACTAAATTTCCTACATAACGCAGTTTTTAAATTATCCCTCGGAATAGGAACGAATCCTTTAGATTTAGATTCTTGTTAGAGGGAAAGCAAACGCTTGATTGTTTAGTTCAACCTTTTGACCTCTTGTCCCTTGGAAGAAGTAAAGTAGGACTTTGGGAAGGACTATTCAACATGAAACAGCGTTGCAACGTTCATTCCTGAATCTAACCTAATTCACTAAGAAATTTAGTCATGCTAGTTCCTCTAGTCAATTACATTTTAGATGAATGTGTATACGTGGTGGTAATTAATTAAAAGGTAATTTAATGTGAATTAGAATTAGAACAGTTGAATTTTAACAC
This sequence comes from Thalassaphorura encarpata, assembly GCA_009869925.1. Classification (NCBI taxonomy): domain Eukaryota; kingdom Metazoa; phylum Arthropoda; class Collembola; order Poduromorpha; family Onychiuridae; genus Thalassaphorura; species Thalassaphorura encarpata. The sequence continues at coordinate 18,358 of WJEZ01000736.1, forward strand.
ATGAGTCATTATCGTACCTCATCAATCCATCCAAAAGCAATCAATGTAATAACATGTACATAATGAATGCATTGGAGCTCCAATTTTGGTGCTTGAATCAAAAACATATCAAATGATTTGGAGCTAATCAAATAATTAAGGATGGTTGGCTTCTTGCCATTTACCATGCCTATTTTGTTTGGCTCAAATGAAATTCACTCAAGTCAAATCTAAGTCAGTCAAAAATATTTAATTACAAAATTCAATCAATTATTTTATTAATTAATTGAAAACAAAAGTGATTTTGAGAGCTTGAGAGGGAAGGGAAAGGGAAAGAACCATTTGATTTTTTTATACAAAATCAACCGTGAATATGTCTGAGCAAGTTTTGCTTTTTTTGTGATATTTATTATTACTATTATTTCTGCAATGTGATTGGTTCGTTATTCTTAATTATTGCTTTATTAATTTGGAAAGTCCTATGGAGAGAAAGGATTAAGTTATACCTTATTATTATTACTATTAATTAGTTACAGGATTTTGTAATGAATAATTAATTCAAGAATACACATGTGTAAATATACTTACTTTATTAAGTAAGAGTAATATTCATGTAGGTTAGAATTAAGATGAGAATTAATGAGTAATGATGATGATACAGATTGGGTGATCTAACTACGTACGTGTAGTCATTTCATTTTACTCGTAAATGAAGCACCACAAGAGTCCAAATTAATTTGTAAATAAATGTTCTTTTGTGTTGCGGCTAAGGCTATCCGGGTAGGAAAGAAAAGAAAAGTTACAAATTGTGAGCTTAAGCTAATTGTCAAATGTGTGAAATGAGGTAGAGCCCGTATTTATCATCAAGCCGAACCGTACGCTGACTCTGTGTGATTCATTTCAATGTAAATATTAATTAATAAATGGTTCGCAAACAATCCTTGGCTTTTTTGTCTCTTTTTATTTATTTTCACTAAGATTACATGACTTGGACTTATTTGGTCAATAAATTAAAAAAAAAAGATGATTAAATTAATGATTCATGGTTCACGCCCGCCTCCATTTTGGCTGGCTATGGCTATGGCCAAGGCCTGAATGGTCTTGAACTTTTTTTCTTGTTGAGTGTTGAAGAAATTGCAGTGAGTAGAGGGTAGCGCCCCTGCCCACAGGAACCAGTAAAATCATCAAAATCCAATGCCCAAATCATCCCACCACCAAGACCCATGGATTTAATATACTCTGATTTTTTCTGTACCATTGGAACATCATCAAATGAAACCCATTGTCTTCCACTCACACCATAAGGACCCATCGTTCCCCTGGGGTTTTGAACAATTGAAAATTGTTGAGAACAAATTTCATAATATGATAAAATTCCATTTTGACGTGTAAATGCCCCTGCAGTCCCTGGCCCTGTGGCTGGGGCATATAGGCCATTATTCCCTGCATTTGCCAATGTAAAACTTTGACCATATAATGGGATTCCCATGACTAGCTTTGAAGGTGGGGCTCCTTTAGCAATGAAATAATTAATAGTATAATTAACATTGAGGTAGTCCAAACTATCTCCTGGGTTGAAGTATAGAGGAGCAATATGCCCAGTTTGTCTTTCCCATCCACCATGGTAGTCATAAGTCATTACACCAATCCAGTCCATGTATTGAGCCAACTTCGGGACATCATATGCTGAAAAAATTCGTATACATATAAAAATACTATAACCGGTTATACTTTTTTAAGCCAAATATCTAGTTTAGCCTGGATTTTTTAACTTTAGGCTCTAGTGTGCACGAAAAGAAACTACTTTCACTTTAGTCCGGAAATAACACAGCTAAAAAAATGAGGGTATACCCAAATCAATGACATTTTTGTTGGCCGAGACGGCGGCAGATATTATGGCCCTTGGCAAGGCTGCCCTTAGCTCCATGACGAGGGCACTGAATCCATTTTTGTCTGAGTCTGGTCCTGCATCACAATCCCCTTGCCAACATTTTGGGTATTCCCAATCCAAATCCAACCCATCAAAATTATTTGAATCCAAATATTTGACAACACTTGCAATGAATGAGGCTCTTTTAGCAGGGTCATTTACTAGACGAGAATATTTGTTTCCCCCAGAGTCATTCCATCCCCCGAGAGCAAGGGTGACCTTGAGCCCACGTTTTTTTAAGGCAGTCACTTGTTCATAGAATTTACTATCAATGTCTGTCCAACTATCAGGTGAAACGATTGTCCAATTATTTGCATCTACAATTGCAAATGCATAAACGACATGTGTGCATAGAGATGAGTCAATATCTTTTGGCATAAATTTTCCAGTTCCAGGACGATACCAGGCCCAATCCGTAAAATAACAAATGACTTTTGGACCGTCTGAAAAATTAAATTACATCAGGGCATTTTTAATATATTTATTTCCCGTACAGGCAAGAAGAAAGGAAACACATTCAGTAATGTGTTATTTCATTTTGAAAGGCTCAAGGGCAAGGATAAGGGTCGGCCTTGGCCTTGCCTTTGCTTTTACAACTTTTTCTTAATGACCGACTTCCTCTCTAGTCCCTTGATCCTTTCATTTTAAACCAAAAAACACATGCAGGACTGAAAGGAAAGGAAATGAGGACAAAACAACAACTGAGAAAATCCAAAAAATTTTATTTACCTCCTCCAAAACTTGGTGATGTGGGCGTCGGCGCAGGTGTTGGTTGACCTATAGGTCTGGATGGCGAGGTCACTATTGGCGAATCTGTAGCAATAGGTCTCCAGGGTGCTCTTGTAGTTGATGGAGTTTCAACTGGTCGAATTGGACGGTCAGTGGTAGCAGGAAGTTGCGGAATGCTTGGATTTGATCCACCACCACCACCATTTTTGCATCTGGCACTTGATGGCCAATCACAAGTCGTTAAACTTGGATTCCAGTGCAACCCTGGTCCACATTGTTGAAGTCTGAGAGATCCGTGATTACAAACAAAAAATGTTGAACAATCTGATGGATTGAGTGAAAATGATCCATCTTGACATTTGGATCTGGCTGTAAATAAATATGCAAATAAATTTTACGTAAAAATTGGAATTATGTTAATTTTTATTAAAATTTTACCAGCTGGTTCAATAATGACCGTGTCCTCTGACCCTGATTCTCCGACTCCATTGTTGCTACTATCAAATCCATCATCACTGCCTGTACCCGGTTGAAATTCTTGCTGTGGATGAATGCGTGGATCTCGACAGTCTTGACCTACCCCAGACCTAACTTTATTTGGCCAATCACAATTCCCAATATCAATATTCCAGTACAATCCATCTGGACAATTTCTAAGGAGTGGAGCTCCATGATTGCATTGAAAATAAGTATTACAATCTTCTGGATTTCCACGATAAAACCAACTACATGTTTGATAGCGAGTCAAACTTGAGGGAAGAGCCAATAAAAAATAAAATAAAACTCGTAAAAAATTCACTTGCACTTGTTCTCGTATTTCCACGCCCCTCATTTTATTTAATATTTTTTTAAGTTGAGTTCAGTTTGATTTGATTTGATTTCCGCTCTAGGTGCCCCGAGTTTGTGGTTTGAGTCTTCCTTCGTCTTGGAGTATTTATTCAAACCAGGCAAAGCTAAGCTTAAGCTGTGGGTGAAACTAACCCAAGAAAGAAAATGCAATGTACATAAGATACGATGGCAGGGAAGTTTTTAAGGAAGTTGACAAGCCAAAGACGGACGGACTCAACTCAACCCTTTTTTCAGCCTACCCTCAACTTTTTCTGTCCTATCTAAATAAAATAAAAACTAAACTTAAATCAGGTTATTTCTACCTAACACTACGTACTACAAGGAGGTCCTGTTTATTCAATGTAATACTAATTTATTTAATTTGACCTGAACTTGACCTGCACCACCCTTGGGTTTGACAATTTCAAGGTGAATGACGAACGCGCAAGTGAGATAAAACTGATTTTGTAATTTATGATCTCGTGTGCTCGTTGTTTAATTTCCAATGAATTTGTCCAATACATTTACGTATGTTGTTAGAATTGAGAGCAAATCAGGGTATTGAGTATTTGGCTGCATGAATAATGTACATGGAATTGTGGTGGTGAATGACTCATTTTCATGTCCACGATAAGAAATAGCACAATATTTGCCTTTTCGCATGAATGAAAGGCGAAAGACATGGGATAAACCTGCCTGACACTGATACTGAAATTAAAAGCATGAGATTCTTCGTCATCCACTTTGAATTCAGCTGCATTTGACGCAAAACTCATCACTTGACTTGCTCCTTTAATTTTCCAATCAATTTCACACTAATTATAATTTCTTCACATTGACTGATTGGATTTTTTACCCCGTCGTAAAATAAATACGTAATTACACACGTACGTACGCACGTTCCAGGAATTTGTAATGGCAATGACATTTTCAATTTTTTTATAAATGCCTGTAGTACATTTTTGGAAAATTGTATTTAAATTTTGGAATTTTAGAGGAAAAGGGTGGGACCCTTCTGGGTGGGAAAGGTGCGGGAGTGAAAAATGATCTCATCTTGGATGGATTGACCTAACGGTCCAAATTAATTTTGAAGGGTCTTGTGCCTCTGTTCTGATGTGTACGAGAAATGCAAAATACATGGGCAGGCATTGTTGTGAATGAATCTCTTGCCTTGCTTCAGGCTAAATCGTACTGTACTCGTAAATCATCCTCCTTTTCTTAGTCTTAGTCAGCCAAACAAGTGTAGATTTTTTTAAGGTAGTTTTGCCCAGAAAACAATGCACGCAGCATTTGAATTGAATCTGCGTCTTTCTTGTATTATCAAATTCCAATTTTCATTTAACTCGCTCAGCTCTCAGGTGTTGTTGCCCGGACGGCCTGGCCGGCCGGCCTGTTGATTGCATAAATGAACTCAGGTTTAGCAGCTAATACTGATTGTTGCCAAAAGCAAAAGGCAAAAGCCGCTCCTTTCCTTATTTTTTTTTTGTAGTTGTTTATTCATCCCGGCCAGGCCAGGCTGGATTTAATTAGATGTTATCATCATACCAAAACCAAGACGTTACGTACGTACGGTGTAGTACGTACGATGCCAATCAAAATCAACACACAAAAAAAATCCATCTTCACTTCTAGACTTAAAATGTGAAAAAAGATTTACATGGTACAAGTACAGTACAAGGAAGGGAACACACAATTCATGTAAATTTTTACAGAGAAGTAAGATCATAACATTATAGCCAAATGGCCATTTCCCTCCTTAATTTAATATTCATAACTCTCATCCAAGTTTAAGTCCATTCCCATCCAAAGGCTG
>WJEZ01000737.1:0-23629 GCA_009869925.1 Thalassaphorura encarpata
TTTTTTTCTTCCGGAAGAAAATTTTTTTTCTCCCGGAAGAAAATTTTCTTTCGCCCGGAAGAAATTTTTTTTTCTCCCGGAAGAAAATTTTCTTTCGCCCGGAAGAAATTTTTTTTTCTCCCGGAATAAAATTACCTATGCAAAAAAATTAACATTTTTCAGAATATTAATTCGACAGGAAAGACACTTGATCCTCTCATGACATTGCGCCTGAATAGTGCTAAGCCAATACCCAGTGCGTATGCGAAAAAAATCAGCATTTTGTGGGATGTAGTTTCACCAGGAGAGACAGTTTCCTCCCTCTCGCATCACAGCCCGCTACTGTTCCACTGTTTCAACAATTTATTTTGCCTGTAACTTTTTAACAAGATAAAAATTGCAATCTAGCAAACCTTAGTGCTCCTCTCCAGAGTGGGATCTGTCGATTGGCGTATGGTTTTTGGAAAACGGTCAACAGCTCTGGGGGGAGATAGATGCACAAGCCGAAATTAAGCAGCACTATTTTGGACCATTGGCGGTGAAACGCGATTGTTTTTTTACAATGTAAGAAACATGGTCGCTTTGGTTATATCCAATTTATATGCGGTTCGATTTGATTCAGGTTATATAGCTAGGCGCCCGAACCCCTTTACTCAGTACGTCGCCCAGAGTACACCTGGAGAGCCATGTGCTCAAACGCTCCAATCCGATGAGTTTTTCTTTTTACGTATATTTTTTCTGTTGCATCTCCTGTTTATTTCCTTTTACTTTTCAATCTTCTGCAAATACTACATGATACCATTCAATATTTGCTTATACTATTACCTAATATAGTTTAGTCAAAACCAGTCCCTTCAGCAATAACTCTACCAAGAAGGATATATCGCACGAGCAGGTTTTGCTAAACGGTGCGCCGAAATACGGCAGGACAAATTTTATAAATGGAATTGACGGGAGCAATTTAAGATTTTGCACACACGGGAAATTACAAACTACATGGGGAAGCATTTATCTTTATCGCACGGAACGTTATGAATGCATTGCGTTGATTTTTGTTACTCATCCTTTGTTATTTGCCCTGAAAATATGCTTTTGCTACATGTGTTTTGAGTAAACATTCTGTCAAGTACTAAAAGATATGGAGGCCGAGTTTAATAGAGGCCTTGCAGATGATTAGGTGTTATGCTTATGTAATAAATGGTCAGGATTCTTAGGAGAGGTTCGTGATAATAATTAATTCAGAGAAGTAGAGATGGAGAAGTGAAATTTACAAACTAAATTTCATCTCCTTTATTTACAAAATTGGTCTATTTCTTGAGACTATAACAATACGATTAAGAAATGGTGAACAGCTGAATAAAATATGAGTAATAATAATAATAAAAACTGAGCTGCTCCGTGAACTGCTTCAGAAAGCCCAACTATTCCAACATTTTTTTCTCGATATTAAAACAAATGTAAACATGAATATTCACTGCATGTGTGGACGGATATCCATGCGATGAATTTTGGAAGTGATTGTTTTAGTTTTGGAACTAGATGAGCCGTCGCATACCTTGATAATTAGCAGCAACGCGGTGACTTCAGTCCGAGTGATTTTGATAAGATGGGTTGTTTGGTCTTGTAAATTATATAAAATATGGAGAAGCAACCACTGACACATGGTTCTCATGTGATAACAAAATGCTAATGCTAAAACTAATTGCTAATTTCAACTGAGTCGAGTCTACTTGGTTGCAATATGGAAGTTAGTTAATACTTTGGGAGTACATCTGCTATCAAATTTACAATTCAGAATGAAGGAGTCTTTCTAATAAAATTTTGTATCACAGTTGTACTTGAAGTGTTTGGAAAAATCGTTGAGATAAACAGGTGCTCTTATGCATTTCGCATCAGTTCCAGAAGACACCCGACGGCTCCAAAATAACCCTGATAAAAATTACAAATTAAGACCGGACACTAATTAAAAATTCACGTGTCGACCTACTTCATGTTGAAGAAATAATGCCTTCATAGATCCCTTGGACCAATAGTCCATGGCATAAGAGAGCAGCTTCATGGATATTGTATTCACACGGAGAAAATTTCCAATAAACACAACCTGAGTCAATAAAACAAAATTTTAGATATTGGAGCATGTGAATTTAGAACAGAGAAAATAATTTAAAGAATGTTTTACCTTTTCAATTCCTTCATTCATTGCACACATGCGGGCAATGGAACCAATATTATTGGTTATTGTCACGAGAGTTGCTCGAGCCAAATCCTCTCTGCTCACAGAATCTCTTCTTTCATTTGAGATCATTTGGCCAAAGCTGCGCATTAAAAACTTATATAAATATACTATGCAAATCCGGATTAATTAATTGCTAAAGCTAAACTAGTAGTTGTATACAAACCTGCATGCAACTACTTCTCCGTTGAGTCCAAACTTCCCGTAATCTCCTCCGTAAATGTCCTTGACTAATTTATCCACTTGGGTATTGTCACCTTTGGCTGCCAATCGAATTGCCTCTTCAAAACTTGTGCACCCAGTCAACAAACTACAAAGTCCGAGAAAAGTTCCACCGCCCAAGCTGCAAATAAAAATGAAATCGGCTTTTGTAAAGTTTCAACTTAATTGTCAATAATAAAATATTGGGGCAATGTGAACAATCAGCTCAAATGAGCCAAAGCATTAACGTGTAACATCAAACCTATTTCCGAACAATTTATGAATTAATAAAAATTACCTTGTGCCGGTGACACGTCTGAGTTTTCCTGGCCCAGTCACTGCGAGGATACTCACACCAGATCCAATATTCACAACCTGCACACAAACTCATTAACTCAGGCGCAAGCATAGCATTCATAGCATTGCCTACTGAAATTACAATAAAAAATTACCATAAACGGATAAGGATTTTTAAAATCAAATGGAATTTTCTCATAGTGAGAATCATCATCCTTGGAACATTTCAAATAATAACATTCCATAGAGTTGTAGGCCTCGATAAATTCCAATCCATGAATCAGCGACTCAAGTTCATCAAACTTGTGCAACTTCATGTTTACTTCCTGAGAAATGTAGAAAAATGGGAGGAAGTTTAGTAAATAAAAACAAAAGTGGTCATTGCTCATGTAAGTTTGTGAAAAGAAAATATGACACGTCGATGATAAAAACTTACGTCCAAGAATTGTTTTTCAAACTTATAAGCACCGCCTCCTGTAGCACAGACTGTGCTTGACAATGTGGCCATTCCTTTGGATTTGGCAAAGTCCAAAAAATTGAGCATTTCTGACGTTGGGAAACGAATGAAATGAATTGATCCTTTTCTTCCACCGATCATTACATTGTTCATCTGAAATTTAAAAAAATATTACAAAATTAAAATACTAGTAAAATGTATATGCAAAATATATGTATATTTTGTTTGTTTGGATAGCTTACCTGCAAATGACCATCACGATGCCCAGTGCTGCCATAAGCTGAATTTTTGGTTAAATATCTCCGGATGTTTTTAAGCGTCTCAACTTCAGAGTCCTCCTCATCCGGAGTAATGTCCGTGGGCTCAAAATACACCAATTTGGTGAGGGTTCCCCCAATGTCCATGCCGAACCAAGGCATAGCTGCATCAACCATGAGTTTCATTTTTAAAAAGGCACGAGGAACAGAATCAGAATCAATATTTGTCTCACAAGGCACTGATTTTAGATTTCCATTTCCATTGACATGTACACCACTCAAATTATTTAGGGAAGAATTGGAGTCAACAATACGAGGTTTCCCCATGACTTCGCTTGGACCACTGTTGCTTTTGCTACTCTGAGTACTCATCTTAAATGTAGTGGTGGTCGGGAGGGAAGACTAGTGACAAAGCTGTCATGAGAGTGTTGGACTAGTGAATGATCGGTCACTCCAGTCTCAGACCACACTTGGACTTTAACGTGCTCTCCTGTATAATGTAAAAACTCAACTTAATCGTACACAATAACATAACATTAGATGGTTAGTTGAACAGAGTTGGGTTCGTCCTTATTGTCGGTATGATAATGATAGCAATAATTTATTCCTTCCATCCACCCACATGAATTACTAGTAGTGCTGCTATTATTATTTAGTTTAGAGAGGAGCAGTGCAAAAGTACAATTCGCTATTAGGGGTGAGGGACTAGTATGTGATGTGATGATTGGTTTAATTTCCACCACGCGACCGGTCCATTCTATCCATCCATACGTGAGATACCGATTTCCGTTTGCTTAATGCATTCATTCGTGCGGGTTCCTATTCCTTGGGCTTGTGCATACAACTGTTCACGTTTTTACCAGCTGTCTGCCTCATATTCCTAATCAACACTTGTGTACATATCCAATTTCAAATCCTATTCTCCTATCTTCAAAACAATAAATGAGTCAGGCCAATACTCATGGCGAGGAAGGAATTGTTATCTCAAAATCCTATTAAAAATCCCCATCCAGTCTCAATGTGATTGTGGAGGAGAATAATCTAAGCCCATGCTCTCAACTCAACAACGTATAGGATCGCTTGCATTTCATATTACTATACAAATGCATAAAAATTAAAATCCACACTTTGCTTGTTGGGTTATTTTGTATTTGGGTAAACAAATATTTTATATTTAATTAAGGACACCGGAAGCTCAACAAAGAAATTATGACGCAAGTGGAAATGAGCCAAATTCTCCCATTGAAGCAAAATACAACAAAGGTTGGATCAATGGTCGCCAATTAATTTAATTTGTGAACCATTATTTCAGCACAATCTAATTTTAACCTCGTTTTAATGCTGCGTCATTGTAATAGATGGGTTAAATTCCAACAATCGAGGTGATCATGTTCTGTGCATTAAGTCGGGGAGTGTGCATGTTCCCATAAGTTTGGAAGACGTAAGCCAGGTAAACTTGACGTCAAGTGCAAAGCGAAAAAAAATTAATAACATGCCCATACGTCATGGCCATGGTCATCCACAATTTTGCACAGTAGTGCAAGTAGATTGTGTGAGATTGTTTTTACTTTTTTTCCCATGGATATTCAATACCCCACGCGTGGGTGTAAGATTCTACAAAGCCACAACTAAACTGTACGAGCTTAATGCTGTACATAATTTCGGACATTATAAAACTATGGATAATGTTAAATAATTTTTAATTCAAGTACGAAGGTAATACTTAAAAATCTCACCATATCCTTAAGCATTTCTGCCGTTGACACCACTAGTCCCATTTCTAAACAGTGCCTGACGCCCAGCGTCAGGAATTCCATATCTACCATATAAAGAGACAGAAATTACAAAATAAATTTATTCCAAATTTTATAAAATGTTAGAATATAATAAATTCTTACTTGAGCAAATGCTTTCACTCCTATTCCATAGGAAAGTTGTAGAAGGAGAGGACAGAGAAAGTAACGAGAGCAAAGGTCTTTCACTCGGGAAGTAAATTGTTGTTAGAGCTGAGCCCATGCGCTAGGACTACTAGTACTATAATCTGGCTTGACTGTGTTGTTACATTCTCTCTCAGGATTCGGGTCCCACGTCAATTTTCGCTACTATTCGGAGGAAGAATTTGCCCGCGCTCCTATCACAACATTCTTTTCTAGTATCTGCAGGATGACAACGACTTATTCACATTCATTTGAAATAGATGCAAATTATTTGTTTACCTACATGCTGGGTTATGTGACCAAATGCAGCTTCTTAATCCTAATTCAGATTTTTAACCTTCATGAATGTGGTTGTACTGATTAAGCTTATCTGAGATAATAAAACAATATCTCCAATTTAATCAGGCATTGGGCAAGGGAAGTCTGAAATTTACAATAATTGTAGATTACATAAACAATTATTGTTTATGTATCTCTTCAGATAAATCAGAACTCAGTTCTGGCAAAATTAAAAATATTTGATACGTCTATGAAATATTCAAATACTGTCTGATGTGTCATCATATTTTACTTATATTTAAATGAATCAAGATTTATCGCTCCTGATAACAAGATGTCCAAAAAAGGGAATTGTGACTACGATAATTGAGTTACAATGTAATATAATAGCAACTCATTAGATTTATAACTCTACAGGAGAGATATGGCTAAATGGAGGTGAGAAGTACAGGAGGACCGCTAGCATTCATTTCCATTGATTGAGTCATTATCGCATGGTGGTATTATGATTAAGACCTTTGACAAAGCCTACTCAACCCATTTCTTTAGACAGATGTGAAAGCCATGGTGCACTCATGCATTCATTTGCGGTGATGTGGTGAGAGCTTAGAGTTGAGGCCGCGGTGCGCGTGGACACGCAAGTACTTGTCATCGCCTTATCCATAAATAGGAAAGCACGTGTGCCCTTTGATTAAATCTAATTACTACACGCATTCAATCCTTTCCTTCAAAGTTTCTGACTGGGTCTCCAAAAACCTGTAGTCCTTTGGGATGACTAGAGAACAGAACAGAATGCCGAACCACAAGTACATGGGAGGCACAGAAACCCTGCATGTTTCATTCCACTTTCACTGTGAGTCAACGAACGAAGGGATTGAATGAGCCCAAATCCAACTCAACTCTCCTATGTTTTGATAATTAGTCATCAATAATGGAAAACTTTGACTTTGTCCATTGGGCTGATGAAGGGTTCATTCGTAGAGTAGACTTAAATTCTAGATCAAAGCCCTTGCTACAATTTCCTAGAGAAGGAGGAGAGAGCAAAAGTAAATTATCCGACAGAGTCAAAAGAGATACAAGAGAAAGGAAGGAGAGAAGAGTGCATTGAGTAGTCACTTTGCAAAATTCGAAAACCAGTGACCAAGTTCTCACACTCCGCATCCGTTCCTTCCTTGGTTCGTTTGAACCTCCGTGTAAAATCAATAGGGAGTATTCGCGCAGTTGCTCCAGACAGCTAAGGAAGGATTTTGGAAAGGGGAAGGAAGAGCGAGGGGGGGAAGAAGGACAGGGACAGGGACGGAATAAAAAAAAGAACCCTTCCATGTAGGAAATCTGCAGTAAGCAAGCGTGTCACCTTCCAACTTTCACTGTGTCTTTTCCTCGCATGTGGCCGTGGCCGGACGGACGGATTTTCCCAACTCGAGCTCTTCGTGCTGCTTTCTCCACTACTTTCTCTCACCACCACGAGCCACTAGCCAAAGCTCGGAAGGAGCAAGCAAGGAAGCATACCTCCACTTCAACCTACTCCTTCCTTGCTACTACTACCTCCTGGACCAAGAAAAAGGAGAGAAGATACAAAACCCGTTTGCCACTCATTTCATTCCTATCTCAGCTCCACACACAACCGTTCGTTCCCTAGACTTTTCCTACCTCTACGGATTAACCATACTCACGAGCTCAGTCTCACTTTTCCTCAGAACTCTCATCACTCTCAACTCGTCAACAACTACTTCGCTCTTCAATAAAAATTAACTTCAAGCTACTACACCAAATTTAGAACAAAATAATAAATACAATTCAAGTATTAATCAATTTCTTCTGTGTTGGGGGAAATTCCCCAGACTTTTCTCTAAAAATGTGTCTAGTTACATAGTTGAATTTTGTTAGACCTAAAAAAGACTATGTTACGCATTGGTCCATGCGGAATTCTTCAAGCACATCTAATAAGGTACGTCCTCAGTTTACATTCTCCCAATTTAGTCACAAGAAATTAAAATGGAACACTCGAACGTTCGTCTAGATTGTAATGTGAGTCAGTATGATGGGAAAAGGAGCTTAAAATAACTCTCCGCGTGGAGAAAGGAGAGAAAGGACGAGCTTTCACTCTGTTATGAAAGGAGGATGGGTGATGTGAATGAATATTGCAAAGTATACTTGAAACGTGGACTATAGCCTGCTGGTTGGGCATAGTAGTACACGTACGTGTATTTTACTTGAGCTGAAACTTACTCCTCGCTGTGTCTCGAGTACTACACGCGCCAGACTTACTTTCTCCTCGTCTCACGTTTCTTCTCAAGTATTACTACAAATTTGAGACGTCTAGGCTAAAACTTGCTGCAGAATGCCCGGCTAGACTACACTACACCTACTCCTTTTGTAACAAGTCCCATCTTCCCATCCTTTTTCTTTTCTACGTATAAATATCCTGTTCAGGAAATTACACTTTTCATCCCATAGGCTGATCAATTAGTAGTAAATACATAATGATAGAACCATGTAGCCTTTTTGTTGACATTTTGGATTTAGTTAGTTGTAGTTGTGCTAAAATGGTTGTTCACAAGATTCACTTATGCTAAAATTTGTTGCAATGGAAATTGGTAGTATTTGCAGTTTGTATTTTAACCCGGAGGGATTTGTTGTTCCTTCCTTTCTACCCTTCAGTGGTCACTCTATACATCCGACCAAATAAACCGCGGGGTTAATGAATAAACAACTGACAAAGTCAAATGTTCAACCCGAGCAGATTAGACTAATTCAGACAAAGTCCCTCTTCCAAAACTGACAATGAGTTTGTTTGGAAAGTCAACATTGGTTGGTTGCGAATGTGTTGTACTACTTGTACTGCTCAACTTTCCGCTCTTTCCTTCCTCGTCCTCCGGCTTATTTCCTTCTCTCAAATTAAATTAAAGTATATATTATTCTACACGGGATGAGGATAGAGAGTTGGATTTCACTTCTCGGGAGACAGGTTTTCGGAAATTGAACGAACGTTCTAGTACTGAGCCCTGACTCTTGCTTACTTTAGGAGTCAGGAGGACAATGTAAGTACAAATTATCTAGGCGTCTCGGCTCAGCTTCAGCGGCTGTGAATGAAATTAGAGAGCCATGCCTGCCATTGCTCTATATCTACAAAATGTGCCTTATTTACCCAGCATGCTTCGAAATGCAGTTTTTGCAGGCATATAATTTCTTTCGTGATGATCCATCAATTCAGATGAGTTTTAAATTGCGACAAACTTGATTCGAGGCTAATTTGTAGGGTTCTTGAACCGTCAACTCAGGCATTAAGATTTCTTCCATGAGTCTATAAAATTGAAGGAGAGCTTGTTGCACGTTATGATTATGTCATCCGTTCCTTTCAAGACTGACGTCCGACACACCTTCTTATTGAAAATGATGAGTTGAGAATGAATACGAATATGTGATGCGTGGGTGATGAATAGAGAAATTTTCATTGCATTGCATTTCCTTCCTTTCTGCTGCCTACTCTTTTACGTAGTCAAAAAGATTAGCTTAAAAGTTGTACAGAGCTAAAAAAAAAGAGTTTTTACAACTTTAGTAGTTGAGCTGTAAATGCAAATCCCTTTATCTAAACTTTTAACGAGATTTTCTAACTACCAAGTTTTTACAACTGAATCTTAGCCGTCACTCAGTCATTGCTCTGTGCTTTGACTGTTGGAGCTATGAATCTACTATACGTACGTACATGGTTTAGTTTAATGGAATATATCTTGCAAAAACATCCTAGCCAACCATAGTTTTCTTCTCATATGAGGGAAAATCATACATGCTACGTAGACTCCGTTACGTTAGGTTACGTGTGTTGAAGGAATTCGTACGTAGTCTCAGTCTTTCGTCGTTGCCGTCGTCTCGTGCCCCATTTATTGGAGAATCTCTCTTTTGCTTTCTCTTTCATGTCCCGGGTAATAGTGTAGTAGTGCGTACGTACAATGTGCTTGTGCTACTATTCCTGGCTGATTTAGAGTTTGTGGAATAGAGAACATGAACATGGGATCGGGAAAAGGAAAGAGTAGAGTTCTGCCACTGCCAGATGTAGCCATGTTTCTTCTTCTACCACTTTCTTCTTCTTCCCTCCTTCGGATCAATCCTTTTATGCACAACCCTGCTGAGACGAATTAGAACTCCTCAACTCCTATCTACGCTCCACCAAAAGGAGAGAACTCAAGAGAAACGAGAATCATTGTTCAGAAAATGTGAACTTTGTCCCTTTCCTCATCAAATTCCTCTCCCATTTCCATAAATGCAAAATAGGCACTTGCTACAAAATGTTTCTCTCCCTTTCACATTTAATCAAAATATTTACAAATGTACATCTCACTCTCTGTCGAGACAAACTAAAATTTTCTTCTACGTAGGCGAAATGAACATGTCGTAGGAGTACTAGTTGCTATCAACCTTTTTCTATTTTGATAACAGCACATGGAATTATTATTACACGAGTCATGAGCGTGAATCTGGATGGCAATGGCCGGAAAGGAAAGAAGTCTGTAGTCATCCTTTACCCAGTGGTTTACATTTCATTCCAATTTCCTTACATAAATTGCAGATAGGCTCAAGTACCATTTTGATTAGGCGTTCATATGTGAAATCACTAGAATTTTACTTCTATAATAAATACTTTCCT
The DNA here is from genome assembly GCA_009869925.1 of Thalassaphorura encarpata. NCBI lineage: Eukaryota > Metazoa > Arthropoda > Collembola > Poduromorpha > Onychiuridae > Thalassaphorura > Thalassaphorura encarpata. The sequence continues at coordinate 10,286 of WJEZ01000737.1, forward strand.
TTCCCTTAGCCAATTATCCTTCCATTACGTCCGATTGAACTTTACGTAGGGTTGAGAAGAGCTACTAGAAAATGAAAGAATTATTATTTTCCTTTTCTTTATTGTTGCGAGTGTGAAGTAAGGAAGGACGGCTTTTGGACTAGTATGAACTAGAACTTGGGGTTGATACTCAAGAAACGGACAGAAATGGAATAGGAGTTTGAGAGTGAATATTATGTTTCTTCATGGATTCAATTTTCCACTAGTACCTCCTTGAATAAAAGTAATAAGTTATGGATGACTGACTCCTTATTTTTCAACTGTAGCGTATCCACTTTCCTAATTCAACTTGGAACGAAAAAAACTTACTTTCACTTCCATCTCCCTCAATTTGGAGGACCCAAAATGTATGTATAAAATGTTTATATTCAAGGGAGTCATAATATTGAGGGCAGACAACAGTGTTTGTACGTTGTCCAACCCATATCAAGTCCATACAGTGGTCCATCTGGTCGGCAATGAAAACTTGTAGTAAAACTAGTAGTAAAATATTATTACTCACCTTTTTATCCAAGTCAAGTCCAGGGGAAGAGAAGTAGTCGTGCTTGAGGTTAAATTCAGAATGGAAAGGAAGTCCCACAATTACCAGATTCCTAGGTTTTATTGTTCTTTTCTCACCAGAAACTAATTACAAGGAGATGTTCGGCGTGTAAAGGATATGTACCAACTTTTCTACGTACAGACTATATGTCAGAATTTCTATTCATTCAGGCTTCAATGACCAACAATTTACATATTCGACTTTCAAACTAAATGATTTTGGATTTTCTGTCCGTAAAATTGAAAGAGATTTGAATCTCAATCTGAATAGAGCAAAAAGTAGAATTTCTAGCTCTATTCGTTCATTTCATATAGCTTTTGACACCTATGCTGTTAATTACCAAGAAGAAAAAGCATTTGCCTCATTCCTTACATCAACAATGTAATTATCATTCTCCAAAAGCCAAAACTTGGAGTTCAGGTAATTTTATGAAAACCCTGCGGTGTTCTTCCGAGTTTTTGGAGTGAAAAAGATAGAAGAAAAGGAAAAGACGTGGGCGAAGAGTTGAGAAAGGAAGGTTGAACTTCTTGTCCAATTTTAATTTAGAGAAGACCCAACTCTGCCTTTTCTTTTAAGGAGAAAATAAATCAAAACCCATTAAAGCCACCTAGCTTCATTGGGGTTGGAATTTTAATGAAAGTGCAGACTGAGACTTCTAAACCAGTAAATAATCTTCTCTTCTTTCATTTCTTCTTTCTTCCTTAATAGGACAAAGGAAAGAGTTAAATTCTTGAGATTTCAATTCTTTAACATACGTAACTCATAACCTTTTTGAATGCGCGTGTAAATTTTCACCATCCAATCCTATTTCATCAAATTTTACTTTAGATTTGCAGTTTTTTTAGAAAAAAAAAAGATAAGAGTAGTTCTCTTCTCTGAGATTTCCCAACTTGAACAGATACTATAAATTCAAATATTCAATACGGAGAAAAACTGCTATAGTTGTATAGGACACAAAGTATGGAAGAAATTCAGTTGAAAGTTTGACAAAAACCTGAATCTTTTCTGAATGCAGACAACCTTGCATTGTACTATACGCTACTAGGCTCAACGTGTGAAAAAAACTTCTTGGGTTACATTGTTTACATCCTTTGGCTTATCTGTCTCTACATTGAGAAATAACTCTTTCGTCAACTTTGGCATAAGTTGAAGCATAATGGATCAAGACACGACATACGTCGTACGCCTGGTAAACCGACCCAAGTTTAAGGGCCTAAGAGGAAAGTTTTGTAGGAAAAGAAATAAATAAAATATTTTGTTTCACATTTGTAAAATCTACCAATGACGCAAACGCTTTGTGTCGAAAGAAATCCAAGTCCAGACCAGGATTGTTTGCACTTGAAATGAACATCCATTCCCTTTTAATTGAATGAGATTGAATATTCATGTAAATTACATTCGGGAGAACCTCACGTATTATGTTCAAGCAATTATACTACTAATCAGACCTTGTGTAGGTAAAATCCGAGAAATTGTACAACGTATTTTGGTTTTCGTACCCAGTCACGTCACTGTCCTGGGTTTTTTCCCCTTAACTTGAACTGGATTTTGGCTATGGCTTCCAAGTAAAATCCAGGGAACAAAGAGATGCGTTTACATAGGTCGTCTCGCCTTTTACTCCTGTCTAGATTGACGCACAGAATTCAATTATATTCCTTTCCTCTTCGTTGCAGTCGTAGTTTGTTTAATTCAATCGTTGGAATTGGATAGCTCATGGATGAGAAAGGCAATTAGCAGAACTAGAATTAGAAACACGGACTAGACTAGGAGTCTCCTTAGCTAAGGCAAGGCATGAATGGCTATAGTGTCCTAGACTAGACTAAGAAATCGAGAGATGAATAATCGTCGCTCTGAAAATAAATTTGCGTCAAGACTCATTCCACAAGAGATGACTTGGTTTGGCTCTGACTGGGTTGCGTTGACATGGAATTCGATCTCTTGTGGAACCATGGTGGTAAGCAGCAGTGGCCTTGGTGACAACCAAATGAATTGAGACGAATATTTGTTGAAGAAATTGAATTTGAGGAGTAAGGAGAGAATAGTCAGAGTTTGATGTCACAAGATGAAGTGGATTGTCACTCAAGAAGATGAATCGCATCAAATTCCCTTTTCCATTCGTCTTTCCCAAGACACACACACATACGAGATCCTCATATCTAATGTCACTATAGGTAGGTGAGTCTTTTTGTCCAGAATCAATCACAGAATTACAGGTGTACGTATCACTCACATTATTACGTGGTCCGAATTTGCAAATGGCTACAAGTAAATCAATTCCGGTCCAAAAGCTCTTCAAAGGATTTGGGATTTTGTTTTTAATGAGCCTTCAGCTAATTTCAAAGAGTTTGGTCAAATCCTCTCAAAAGTTTTTAGATTATTAAAATGTGAAGTTGAGTTGATATTTGACAATAGATCAAAGGAGTGTGGTCATCCCATTCCGACTGATGTGGTTTGGATCAGAGAAACTAGCTGGAATGAATAAGCGGATTAAATGACATCTGATTCCTTTGAAAACCAAAAATCCGCTGACTAAAAAATTCCAGAACCTCCTCCAGGGTGGTAAAATCAAGTTTCAAAATACTCGGTAGAAAATCTGTTACATATAACTATGCTAAGCTAAAATGTCCAATTATATCTACTAATGAGCCCAAGACTGAATGGATTCTCAGTTGTTTACTATTTTCTGACTCCAGACACCAACGCTAATTCCACCGACGCGACGAGGATTTTGTTTAGAAATGGCAATAAATCTCAACCCACACAAGAAAGGTTGATACACTTGACAATGAGACAGATCACATTCTTGGAACACGAGTTGAGTCGGGCTTTCCAACTAATTATACCTCAGACATGGCTGTGCGTAGCTCATTATGCAAAAAATGCGTATGACAAACAATGTTATTCATTCAAAATCACTTTTCAAGAAATGCTCGTTTTAGGATTCGCCTCCGTAGGCTTTCAAGTACAATCTCTGCTTTTACGAGTCATTATTTTCCTCGTGTGTCTTGGCGTGTCAAGAAAGTTTGTGAGCTAGACTAGGATTGGTCGTTGGCTCCATTGCATAATACGAAGAGTGCGAAGGAATAATATTTTGATTCCTCATAAAAAGTGCGTGCGTTCCGTGCATTCTTCCATGTTCCATGCATGAATGAATTTCTGAATCAGAGTCCGGGTCGATACAGATTTATAGTTATGTGCGGTCACCTTCTGGGACCTTAGTTGCACCCTATAATAGAGTCAGGATAATAAATAGGTAGTTTGACTCGTGTGTAGCATGTCTGGCTGTCTAGGGAGTGGAGAAGAATTGTCAGCTATTTCCTTATTTGAGGAAATAGTCCTGGTCGTGGAAAACTTAATATTCTTCACTCCATGGACTGCGAGTGAGATCGATAGAGGAGTGATTGTCTAGTAGGACTAGAAGTGCGAATAGCATGTAAAAGATAGGGTGCAGACAGAGAAAGCAAAACCAGAAGCTTTTCTCATCCTCTTCAACTAATCGTATCGTACCTTTTTCTACCCTTGTCCTTTCTTCTGTGAAAGTTGCACGTAGAACTTTCTCCAACCAAGGTGGCTTAACCATGTGCTTTCTACATTTCATTGTGAGCGGGATATCTTAGCGTTTTAATTATTCCCACAATACCACCAAAAGAAAAACTCCTTGTTCTCCTTCCTTCCTTCAAATGCAAAATGCTTTCTCATGTTTTCCCATCCCATTACTAACCCATGTACGTAGGAGAATGGAGAATGAAAAGATGGGCCTTTTGTTGTTCGTGAGACATTTCTCCTCCTTGATTACATATTGTCTGTGTTCTTCTTCACAAACCAAAACCCGCTAGGGCTATGAGTAACCTCTATTCTTTCTTTATCATCATCATCATATCAGAGCATGCCTTGCATTCGTCACACGTCTTCTTGGCCTATGAACACAAAACATGAGTAAATCAGATGCATCCACACTATGACTACGAGAACACGCTATATCTTAGGAATCCTGTCTTATTTCCTTACTATTATTCTATTGCGTGTCTAGTTTCACGCAAATAGAGTGACAAACGATACAATTGACTCATGCAAACTCTTAATGTCTCCCCAATCCGTAATTGATATCAATGACTACATTTGTTGTCGGCTCAAATGCCCAGGGACAGGTAAAGACAGGATCAAACCTTAAGCGCTTTTCCTTTCCATTTTCTCTATCTCTAAATATTTTCTAGACTGAAATCAGAATAACAATTGTTTCATGATGTTATCACAAGGGAGAGATTGAATAGAGGATAACTGTCCTTTGAGAATTACCATTGCCACTGTGCAAGTGTTTGGTTATTCAATCCAATGTAACACAATCCCTGAATCTTTCTCTCACACATCGCATAGGTAGACCAAACAATATTTGCCAACTTTCACCTTATACGTAGCACGATACAAGGGCTGGGTTTATTCTTGGGGATCTCCTCTGTTCACCTAGCACGTAGAATGGAATGGGAGTAAATAAGCTTCATCCCATCCTCATCCTCTCCTGCTGACTACACTTTCGCTTTGTTGTATTTGGACCATCAACATTTCTAGATCTATCTTGAAAATATAAAAGTCATTGACGTGGATTGTTCTACACACACGGACACGGACAGACATGGGCTACGTACGTACGTACGTACGTATGCTTTCACCCGAGAAAAGAAAGGTTTTTGCCTAACTCAATTCAGGGAGATGAGCCACTCGGTCTCAATATTGATTCCAGTCACGCAGAGGTATAGGAGATAGGGGTATCCAACCGAAGCAAAGCTACCACAGTACAATGGGAAAAAAGCATTGCATTTTGGGTGAGATGAGGGAAGACGAAAAAGATCTTAAGTTTGGGTGAACACGCAGGAAGGCGTGATTCGATCGTTTTTCACCAGCGCCACTAATAAACGCTCCCACTTCCGCTCTAATCTAATCAACAACGGCTAAACAAATGCATGCATTCACATAGGGATATGGTGAGCCTCAGCTCATGTGGCTAAGGCCTCACCTTAATCGCCTTCCTGAATCCAAACCGGCAATTTAATCCTACATCGCAATGGGCAATGGGCAATGGGGGCTGTAGCTGAATTATTGATGGTAATTACTGGACCTCATCCATCACAATCTTCTAAAACCGCGGAACACAGTCTACCCAAATGTTTTAATTCTCTCACACACCTTCTCTACCTATCCAATGTCCAACTCTGACCCAATTCATTAATCTAATTGCACATAGTAGCTAGGATCCAATGCCTCCGTTGGGCTCTGTACTATTCCTAAGTAAATATGGAAAATTTCCATCTAGTAGACCTGGTTGGTTGACTAAAGGCGGATGGAACATCTGCTTATAATATTTGAGTGGGTGCATAAATAAAATTAAAAGGACATGGCAATGGGGAGCATCCTGGGAAAACTAGGGAGAAACTTAATGTAATAACTTTCACCTCTGTGGGGAAAACACAAACTGTTCCCTTTCGGGAATGGAGTGCATTAACCAGAGAACTTGGAAGGAAGACACTCTATTTGGCCTCACGATCTCCGCATTCACAAATTTTAGCAAGCAAAAACAACCGCATCCCTAGAGTACTTGGGATCCTTCCTTAGTAAAATTTTAGAAATTTAAGACTGATTTTAAGGGAAGGAAGACTATTCTAGTACATAAATTAATAAAAGTATTACACGGCAACGCGTGTGTGTGAGTTTTGGATTTTGAAGCATGTGCGAATTTCCTATATAGCCCTTCCTTGACGTCATCGTATGCTTTGCTTTCCTTTGTGCCTTGACGTCATCATTTAGAAAGAGGCAGGAAGAGAGATTCGCTCTCAAGTCTGAGGCCCGTGCTAGATTCTGCCTTGTTCTTCTCATTCCATTCCTCACTTAAAGCTACTTTCAGCTCTGCTCTGGAAGCTCAAGTACCCAAGCATTTCTCACTATTTATAGTCCGTGTCAAACCACATCCATTGAATTCGGATTTTAGTACTTAAAGCTATCACGACGACGGCAGGGCGAACGGAAAGGAATATGAGGAGTGTGTTGCTTGGAAGTGAGTTGAGAGTAAGTACGTATAATATGTTAGAAAAAGAGACAGTCATTCGCTTGGTTGGATAGCTGGACGAATTTTGTATCAATTCAAAGCGATAAGGGATACTACAAGGGAAATGGGGAAAAGAAAGGCCAGTAAAGAAGTCATTGAGGGATTAGCCTAAAGTCCACAAGTAGCCTATGTATGAGGAGGATGGACTTTCTCTCCATTTTGCATCCTATTTAGAAATAGGGCACTCAGGCAAGGAGGCCAAGTGCAATAAAGTTTTGAAAAAAAGTAGAGAACCCACACACACATTTTCTCTTTACTTCTTTGAGTGCAAATAAAAAAAGCCGCTGCGGCAGCACTAATGTTTAACGAGAACAGAGATTTTTATTAGGTTGAAATGGGTTGAGGTGTGTCTATTTGTGGGCTCTTCTGCTTAAAGCTTCTTCTTCTCCGTCAGAAAACTTTTTGGTTTTTCTTCCTTCCTTGAAATGTGGTCGGAGAGATGGGGAGTGAAGGACGAGGAAGGCTCATAAAACAAAAGGTTTTTCCAGCTGTTCTCACATTAAAGGCGTGGACCCATAACCTTCTTCCGAGATCATCAAAAACAGAGACTGTGTGTTGAAGAGGAGCAAGACTAATAGAACCACCTCAAGTTATTGGATTCTCTATTTGTCCACATTCACTTCATTTTCAAACATCCAATGAATATTTTTTTTTAATTTTCCTTCCAAAGTTGGCTTTCTGGCCTGATTTCTCTCGGAGAAAGCAAATCTGCAGACTTTCTCCTCGGAATTATTATATTTCTAGTAACATATAAGACTATCCAAATTCTAAGCATTTTACGTGCATGTATTTTTTATAAATTGAGGTCATGACCCGCAACAATTGTTTTGTTGAGTAGTTGTCAGTCGTTGTCATGTAGTTGTCGTCGGATCGACAACCTCTTGAGTAGGTAAAAAGTATTTGTCCAAGTACAAGTAAAGGATTTGGAATGGAAAGGGTTGAAATTATGTTTGAGTAAATCCTTTCCCCATCGTGTATATTACAGAACATGCAAATATATTTAGTGACGCACTTAGATTGAGCCCTTTTGCCAGTGAGTTGAAAGTGGTCGTAGTGCTTACCTGGGGCTCATAAGCCTTTGCAATCTCCTAGCCAGCCATGCCAACCGATTCGGGTCTTTCCTTATGCAATACTACTACTACGTCCTGTACACAAAGAAAGGAAAAGGCCCCAGAAGAGTAAGATTGAAATCTTGAGATTTTACCAAATAAAATCTTGAAAAGGATTTGAAGAGAGATTCAGGTTAGATTGAAATGGAAGTGAGTCGTCGAATCTCTCTCCTTAGCTACTCCCTACGGACACACTCTTGTGGTGGTTTTGGGGGATTCTGATTTTCCTCTCGCCAGAATGAGTGAGATTCAACGGAAAGGAAATGGGGAAACATATGTACGAGTAGGACTTTGTGAGGAAAACCTGGCTTGATGGCAATGGCTATTCTCGTACCTCAATGTAGTCTCCGTAATAGTACGTAAACTTAGGAATCAAATCACTAGAGATTTGTTTTTCTTTCTCAGACTCACTTTTCTTCATTGCATATGATATTTCCTAAAACCCTTCAGCCTCCCTCCCAGTTCTAGGAACAATTTCTAGAGCCTGGAATTATTTGATTAAGGCTTAATTTGTTTCCTAACGAGCCATGGTCGCACGGATGCTTAAGCCTTCCGTCACTGCTGACGTAACAGCAAATTAAATTAATGGATCCTTACTACATAGACACATTACACATCCATGCATAGCACTTGTTCTCCCCTGCCTTCCAAAATCACGGCAGCAATTACTAACTCCCTTTGGTCATTAATGGAATTTAATTTGGCAGGAGAGAAACAAGTAGCTTCCTTACCATGGAAATTTCCATTGTTAACCTCTGCTTGGGAAATTTCCAATATTATATGCGACGATTTATTTAAAGATTCCCTATTGAATATTTCTTTTCTATAGAGTTATTGAGTATACGAATAGAAGAATAGAGGAGAAAATCAAAATCTGGGACAGGTACATTTGTATTTCCCGATTCCCGGGTTCGTGTTCAACTTTGGCCATTTATTCCCATAAAACTCAGTAGTCGTACTTGGTAAGTACACGGCTCAAAAAAAGAAGGAAGGAAAGGCAGTAGTAGTAGTACTCTTAGAGTTAAACCAGTCACTCGTTCAGTTCAGTTGCTATGATTTTATAGGATAAAAAAGAACTGCGTACTTTCAGGCGCAATGATTGCATGTCAAGTGTGCAAATATATTTCACAAGTTCACAGATGTTCCAGTAGTCAAGCCAAGCCAAGGCTTTGGAAGTCCATGGAAAAAAGGTAGGTTCCTTCCAAAGACGGAGAAGGATGGACGAATCGAATTCTATTGGAAGCCTCAAATTTCCACATGAGTGAAAATCCAACTCAAATTCTACTTGTGACTACCAGCCAGTCAGCTATTTATTCACTAGACATTTCCGCCGTGTAGGTAGGAACTTGATTGAATGTCCTAAAGGTGATATTGTGTTCACGACGCTCAGAAAATGATGTGCACTTTTTTTATTAGAGCCAAAAATTGTATTTTTGACTCCACTCGTATTTTCTCATTCGTATTCTCATCCTTCTTCTTGCATTTCGATTCTTCCTCCATACTAATTCTTATCGACTAGTGTAGTGTAGTTGATGACCTATTTTGACTATGTATATTTTGATCTTTTCATTTCCTTCTCGTTGGTAAAAAAGAGTGGTAGAAGGATGAACAAGTTTATTAAATCAAGAGTTTGTTACACTCAACTGAGGATGACATGTTTGAAATTGAGGAAATAGTTGGAGCAAATGTCAAAGTGATTGGAAATAGGGTTTTCTTGAGGCGAGAGTGTAGAAATCATTTAAGCAGGAAGAGAGAAAAGTGCACAGTCCGTCGGGAACTTCCTCTCCCGCCCGCCCGCCTTCGTCCTTGTTTACTTGAGCCTTATGAGGATGTTTAAATTAAAAGCATTGATTTATTCAGTTTTCACTCCCACCACTCTACTTCACTGCTCTGTGTACACTTTCTCTTTTGCTTTCTCTTCTCTTTCTTCCCTGTAGCAAGTTACGACTTGACTCACTCAACAAAACTTTGTTTGGCTCGTGAAACTGGAAAATATGCTCAGCATACAAGGCTCAAAATCATCAAAACATTTGTACGCCTTTCAAGTTTTATCCTGAAAAAGTCACCAGTTCCAAATGTTTAAATCCTATTCTCAATTCCCATGAAAATAACAGCCAGTCTAGTTCTCTACAAGTCTTCAATGTATTCCCATGGTTCATGAATAAAACAAATCCAGAGTCATTTAAAAAGTACAGAATTAAACTCATTTTTCAAATAGTAAAAAATTTAACATAGAAAATTTGGGCCACTGGTCACAAACCGCGTGTTCAGGATGCGTGCACTTGAAACCCATTATGTAGTTTTGTTGGTAAGCGTAAGTCCATTTAGATTGAAGTGGGGTTTGAGATTCTATGAAAAAGACTTGGGGTGACTTGACTTTTGAAGTATTTTCTCCTTTCGCCAATGCACGAATGTATTAACGAACGGTTAAAGTTGAATTGAGGAAAGAATGAAGAATTTTTCTTTCCCAATTCCCAAATCAAATGCACTGGAGTAAAGAGCTTATTCGATTTCCTAGCTCAGCATGTGAGACTTCAAACCCACGTCATCTTCACTTTCCTTTTTAGTGAACCCACTTTGAAAATTTTTGCACTTTCCTCTTCGACAATCTCATAAATCCCAATCCTACTTCCCACTCTTCTTCTTCTTCTCTTTCTCCGTTCCATACAAATATTTTTTGATGACAAATCATTGAGACTACGGGAAAAAATAGATTTGCTTTTCCGAACATCCTTGCTACTTGCTATTATTACGAACGAATTCTTTATTAAATTGGTAGACCCGATTTCTGCGAAAAAAAATTACATTTCAAAACCCACCGTCACAATTTGAGGTCTGATAAATTTTCATGACATCATGTAAATTCCTGTTCCATTTTTCTTTCTACGGTGAAAGTCAAATGCATCTTTGTTAAAATGCGAATAATTTTTATTGTATTTTCTTTGCAGATCATTAGAAGCAGGTACAAATCGAGCCTCTTGATGCTGCTAAGGGAATCCATGGCGAAGATTCCGACATCGTTCTACAGTCATCCAAGCGCTCCTCGATTATTGGGTCAAATATTCGTCTTGGGTGTCATCTTCCTGGCAAACCTCGTCTCTGCTCAGTAAGTCTATAGTTTTTTCCTATAAAAGATAAATCAGATCAAACTAAAATGTGAGATGACCTAAGAACATAAGGTAAATTATTAAAACTTTTTTTGAAATTTCAGTGAAAAGAATGCGCGTGAGATTGAAAAACAAATTCTTGATAAAATCTTGGGTGTAGGAGTATATGATAATAAGATTAGGCCGTCCGGTGCAAACGGATCAGGTGAGATCGACTTTTTCATTTCTCCTTAGTCATAAGCTATTTAAAAGTAAAATAAATTAATTCAGGCAGCCATAATTACGAACTCGGATATTTCATAAAGTGTTTGTAATTTACAGAAAAGTTTTGTAGTTTTGAACATGAAAAATGAATTAAGGGTTTTTAGACATTTCTGTAAATTACATTCACTTAGGCATAAGCCAAGCCAAGTTAATAAATTGATAGTTCAGTGAGACAAATATGGAGTAATTTTAAGGGTAGGATAGAAAGTAGTGGCAAATTGGATTAAATTTCAGACGAGAGGGATAGAGACAGGACGTCGCACTTGGTATCCGCGTCAACTTTGTCACTTGATCCTTCAATTTTATAAATGAGGGCTATACATACATACGCGCTTGAAAACAAGGAACGTGCTAGTAGTAGCCTATGAGTATGAATCATAACTTTTAGGTTAAATTAGGTTAGGAAAGCTAATGCTTGGGACTTACTCTACTGCAATTAATTTCGAGCTTTGCCTTTCTACACTTTCATCCAGAACGAGAAACTTTTCCTTCAAGCCAGTGCGTGTATACCACTACGAAGGAGTTTCTTGACTAACAAACAACAAATGCTTCAGCCAACTTGGCTCTCAAATTGTGGGAGGATTAAGATTTTGTCATTGATGCATGGCCAAATCCTTATATAGCAATAGAGCTTAAGACCAAGTGAAAACTTAGCAGGTTAAGAAGGAAAGTCAAAGTGAAATCTTAGGCTCAGACTTTGCACTTACTCCTACTACATGCATATGAGTAGGGCTAAGGCTAGGAGCAGTACATCATATCCTTAGGTCATATTTTACAAGAACTCAATATTTTGTGTCTCTCTCCCTCTCTTGAATTGCATTTGTTCTCAAGGCGCCGTCCAAATCCTCGTCGCCATTTGATCTGAGCAGAGTAATTGAAAAGAGCGTCTGTGTTATTATTGAAGCATGGGAATTTCAAATCAGAGGGAGGGAGAGGGACAGTTCTTAGGGTAGCCGGTGTTGGGGTCGAGAATAAGATCTTGTTCTTGCAAGATGCTACATTTTCATTAAAAGGAAAACGAGGGCAGGAGATCAACCGCCCAGTAGTAGTCCCAATCTCAATAAGTGGGAACAAGTGGTAAAATGTATCACTCCATTTCATTCCATGGCCAAACCAACTTTAACCAGGCGGGTGCGGGCATCCAGGTTTTACCCGCTCTAATTCATTCTCTACAATATATCAATCCTTTTCTTTGCAAAGTGAAAATATAGAAAGAACGAGCTACGCTAGAGAAGGGTTTTTCCCTACCAAAGACCAAGAAATAAGACTTTATGCATTATGAGCATACGCCGTCACCCTTTGTACCATGCATATATTTTATATTATATTCTTGAGTTAGAATTTATGAAATAGGAATATGTTTAAAATGAAGGAGACGAAAGAAGAGGGAAGAAATATTATTACATGGTTGAATTCATTTTGAAGAAATGAACTCTTTTCATTTCCTTGGAAGAAATTCACTACCTCGTGTCCCCCGTGTGGACCGCTGCTACTGCTGCCGTTTTTGTGACAATGATGTAGTGCGCACCAAGGATTATATAACAGAGAAATTTAGGGATGTCGCGCTGCGCTGCGATGCACTGAGCACACCGACAGCATACACACTAGACCGACCACCTTCGGCCACAAGGGTTCTTCGTACTGTTTCTTTTCTCATTACGATTTCCCTTTGTGCCCTGCATCCTCATTATTCTGCAAAAGTCAAGTCAGGGGGTCGCGTTATGCTATGATTTCATCTGTCATCTTAAAATAAAAAATTACCGGAAATTAAAAGAAAGTCATAATGACCCATTTTGAATGTCTTATTTCTTATTCCTTTTTCATCTCCCACGTCTTATAACCCTGACCTTACTCGGATCAAATGAAAATCTTAATATATTTAGCTCGTAAAAGCTGTAATAATAGGTAACAAAATCCCACGCGTTGTTAGCATCAAAGATTTTTTCCTTTTTTCATTCTCAATTGAATTGAAAGTAATTGCAAGGATACGGGATTTAATTCTGGAACTAGGCTATTTTTTTGAATAGCTGTTTAGATAAGAATTAGATTAAGCTTAAGATTAAGATTAAGATTAGAATAAGCCCCACGTATAAAAAACCTTCGAAGGAATACTCAAAGAAAGATAAAAATAATCCATTCATAAATTTCTTCACTATTATTTTATAAATACACTTCAAAGTACATGAT
>WJEZ01000738.1:0-23625 GCA_009869925.1 Thalassaphorura encarpata
GGTGCGAATCCAAAAATCACTCTACTCTTTCTCTTCCTCTTTTCCATCGTCACTTCATTCCACTCAACAATCAAACCATTTTTAACTTCTGTCCTTGTCTCCGACTCAATCTTCCTGTCCGACATTCGGGGATAACATCCAACCTACGTAATCAGTGGAAGAGAAATTCTGTCTGTCTGTGCTCCAACTTGTTGGCTCTTTTGGTAAGTAAATTTATGTTAAATTGTCGTTCGCCATTAGGTCAGAGCATTCAAGTCGAGTTGGACTAAAGGCATATCTCCCACCGAACTGAAACTGTCAAAGTCCTGAATTTTTTTCCAAATAAGTTAGGTTAGGTGAGAATATTTCCTTTCTGAATCCCTAACTAACCTAGCCTGTTACTTAAGGTTAGGCTAGGTTAAAATATCTCCTCAACCCAACTTACCTTAGGTTAGGTTAAAGTATTTCCTCTCTGGGAGTAATCCTAACCTAACTCACTTAAAAAAGAAAGTCGGGACTTCAGTTCAGTGAGAGATATCCGGTTGGTGTCTAGGGTTAGACTAAATGGTAGGGTGCAAATAAAATTTTTTAAGTCCCCAGCATTGGAGAGATAGGGAAAATTTTCTAAATCTTTTGCGCCAAAAAATGAAAGTTACCAAATGACCTGAAATATTATGTCAAAGTAATAGTTTAGAGTGCTTTGACCTTGAGTGACCTAGTGTACAGATCGAAATTTTTCTAAGTCCTCAACATTAGGAGATCCATCTCGTAATGTTGGTGGCTTAGAAAATTTTTGAGTGCGTACCTCCGACCTCCATGGACCTCTAAGCTCCTCCAACCAAAATGTCAAAGTTGCCAAATGACCTGAAACGAATTTCCTCGCCAAAATTTGTTTCAGGTCAGGTGCGGTCTGCGTACCCAACACGCTAGACACCAAACGAGATATCCCTTTGGTCCAACCGAAAGTTGAATATTTATTCTGATCAAGTGTTCAATAATAGATAGTTAATCATACATTATTTGATTTGATTAAGGTTTGAGGTTTGGGCGAACGATAAGAAAATGCCTAAGGTTACACGTGATAGAGGTGAGCGCTATGGAGGGTCAGGTGGACCACGTTCTTCCTACTCTAGTAGCTTTGGTCAGAGAGGAGGAAATGATATGCCACCGTTCGGAATCGGAACGAAGCCCTATGAAGATGGGCTAAATAAGACACTGATGGGACCCATGCCTCCGCTCTTTGTAACAAGCACCCCGTTAGTGAAGACAAAATTTCCATTATTTGAAGCAAATCTATCCCCGCTGGTAAACAACAGTGCTACTCCGATTGGAAAACAATCACCCATTGGTAGTGGATTCTTTCAAGTTCCGAGGCATGTTGAAACACTGAATACTTTCAATTCTATCAATTCCGGCGAGCGATTCAAAGTCCCACAAGTCCCCAAACCCAAGTTACCGCAGATCAAAGAGGCGACGACCACGACTCCAGGACTGAGCAGCAGGACTACCGAGGAGGATTCGGTGGATTCAGCATTGATGAAGGTACGCGTAGCTAAATATTTGGTAAAATTTCACCTTGAGGCATTATATTTAATAGGTTTTATTTTTCCTGAATATCTTTCCCAATTTTTGTACAGTTACTGTCTTAACAATAATTTATAAATATTTGTTAATTTTTCAGGGGAATATGATGCTGCTGAATAAGAAATTTGTGGCGGATATTGTAAAGATATTGAAATCAGATAATGCAGCTTGTCTCATCCCAGCTGCATGTCAATACTTGCTCCATTCAATTAGCATTGTTTCTATTAATTCGCGTTCTGGTCTCACAAACCTGACTAAGTTTATACGCGAAACTGAGAAACAAGTTAATCGTGTCAACGAGAAAGTCGCTGCGGTAAAAGAAAAGACAAAAAATGCCCGCAAAAGCATCAAAGAGAAAAAATCACTTAGTGAGAAGAAAACAACGAATACGAATGTGAAGGAACCTGCCGTCAAAGCAGTTTCAACTTGGACGACTGGTAAAGACCCTCCTGGCAATCGTAAAAGAGAGCGAGAAGAATCAACTTCTCCAACACAGACGAATTTCAATGCTTTCAATGGAGGAAGTACAACTCACTCACTCCCCCTCAAGCGTTCGAAAGATGATAAGACATTTTCAGCATCACCTACGATGCCTACGAAGCCTTTGGGGTCTCTGTGCAATGGACTGTCCCCACAAAGGTATAACTATAATTTAAAAGTATAATTAAGATTGCTCTTTCTTTGCATTAATTTTTATCTCTTTTCTTAATTTTTACAGCATGTTTGATAACACAAAGCCTTTCAAGCTGTTGGAGGAAATTAAGAATTCTGCGAATACAAACTCAACAGATGCTCCCACCTCCGATTTTGGCTCCGGATTTTTCACTTCAAAAGGCTCTAGGGAATTCATTTAAGGTCCCTCAAGGTTTTGGCTTTGGCAGTGGTATTGACACGAATCATAAAGAAGATCAAGGTTTTCAGCAACAACCGAGTGCTGGGTTTTTCGGAGCTAGTGGAAATCCACCAATTTTCCCGCTATTCCCAACTAATAATACATCTACTGATACAAAGCCAATTGGCGGCGGAAATTTCGCTATGACCTTGGGTAATTTTGCTTCTGTCAAGCCTCCCGATCCCACTCCAGCGGTTGCCTCTAATTTTCCCGCTATTCCCCACTAATAATACATCTACTGATACAAAGCCAATTGGCGGCGGAAATTTCGCTATGACCTTGGGTAATTTTGCTTCTGTCAAGCCTCCCGATCCCACTCCAGCGGTTGCCTCTAATTCTGCAGAAGATGATGAGGATGCTGAGCCTCCGAAATATGAATTTGTTCCAGTGGTTGAAGAAACCGCATTGTTCTCAAAAAGGTAATACTACATCTGTATTATAGTATATTAGAGTTTAGTTATATATTTTTTGCTTAATTATTGTATTTACGAATTTTAATTAATTTTGTCGATTGTCTAACAGGTGCAAATTGTTTGAGAAAAAAGATGGAAGTTTCAAGGATCGTGGTATTGGGGTCCTTTACATTAATGAGATAAAGACTGACAAATTTCAAGTTGTGATTCGTGCTGACAACAGCTTGGGAACTCTACTGTTGAATATGATGTTAAGCAGTGAGCTTCCTCTCCAGAAAAGTGGTAAGAATAACGTTCTGACGGTGGATCCAACCGCAGATGCTGGGAAAGGTGTTCCGATCCTAATCCGCGTGAAGACAGAGGAAGATGCAGATGAATTAATTGGTAAATTGAATGAGTTGAAGGAAAAATCTTCTTGAGCTGCGTAGTTTATATGATCTAAATTCATGTTTACTAACATTAAAAAATATTTGGAGCTTTAAACAATTGGCTATTGGATGGATGCTTGAATGGCATGTAAAATTTTGGAAGTGATAAATCATATTTAGTGTGAACTACTTGTTTAAATGAGCAAAGGTAATTAATAAGAAATGAATTGTTAAAATTTTTGTTGATCAAAGGGAGGTATATCGTTAATTATTTAGTTATACATATAATCATGTTCCTTTCATACTGTTTGATTGGTGGTTCGATTACGTCCTCATCGACCAGTGTACTGGGGTCTGCACAGCAAAGCAAGCAATTGCTTGGTCCATTTCCACTCAAGAATTGTCCAATTCTTTTAAAAAAATTGTCGTAGTAGTTCTCGTCAGTCGTCAGTCCAGTCCCAGTCAGTTGACAGACAAGATAAATCGAACGACCAATCACAAAGGCAAAGTGTAGAAGTTACTTTAGCTCTACTTTAATAAATTAATTAAGTTAATATGCATAGCTTCAAATACCTTTTTGAACTTTAATGAATCATTTCATCTAATCTAATGCTACTGTGTGCAAAATTCATCAGAAAATTCATCTTGACTCGCTTCTGCAAAACGTAAACTCAGGAAAAGAATATACAAAGGTTGAAGTTGCTAGACGAAAGAATAAGTTGTCTTTTAAAAATTACGAACACTCTTGCTCGTATTATTGCTGTATCGTGTAAAATCTCACGACTACGTATATCACACGGAGGGTGGAAAGAAAAGAGAAATAAATTTTTACGACGGTGCTGTGTTGACGTGGTACATCACAGAGAAATTGAACTTGTATCGTGTTTTATTTATTTACTATTGCATCTAATAAATGTCATAATTTCAATTTCATGGTAAAAAGTTGTTAAAAAATGAGAAGGCCTCCCTGGATGCCTTTTTAATTTGATGTGAAAAGCCAACCAAGGATTATTGAGGAGGAGATAGGGAGGCAGGCGGTTGAATTTGACTCTCTGGGCTCAAACCTTACCCACGCTCTTACCTACCTACCTACCGCCTTGCCACATAAAAGAGAAGGAACGGACTCAGAAAGTCTTCTCTTCTCTTCACTCTGCATTTTGCGTTGTACGCTGTGGTCGGTGTCTCGTTTTGTCTTGTCGTGACAACCAATTTAACGTCGTCAACATTTCTATCCCCACTCGGGGCAGAAAGTCTATAACATAACCCATCCATCAGGTTATTATTGGATTTGATTGTCATCAATGGAGTCTGGCTATTATCGTCGTGGGAATGGACAATCAAGGGCAAGGGGTAGTCGCAGCCGTGGACGTAGTCCTGGTGTCCGTAGTCGTGGACATGGAGGAGGAAGTGGTGGACGTGGACGTTCAAACTCAAACTCTCGTTCTGTTTCGAACTCTAGGGCTAACCCTAATTCCCGTTCGACATCTAACAATCGAACTGAGCAGCGTCATTACCAGCAATACCAACATCATGAACATCAGCAACCCCATGGTCGCAGCGCTGAGATTCGCCGGGTTCATATGTGGGGATCTCGAGAAGATTTCCAAGGGGGGAGTAGCGGAAGGCATGAACGCCAAGAGCGTCAAGAGCGCCCAGGACGCCCTACGAGTCGAAACTACAATCAATCAGGTGGCTATGGTTCTTCTAGTGCTGAAAGAAGGTGAGTCATTGTAAATTAAGTTGGTCTTACAGAATATTATATAATTAATAGAGAGACAGTCATACTCTGACTACATAAATGGGTAAATCATACATACATATTGATATTGAATCGACTGCCTGGCATTAGTTGTATTTATATACGTAGGTTAGGATATTTCATTCGTTATCGTAATTCAATTCATGTTGTTGCTAAATCAGACCAAGAACTGAGGAAATAGAATTTGGGGGCGGACGCCCGCGTGCTCCTTATGCTTCTACGAACAATGCTTATGGGATCATTCCTCCCCCGGAAGGAATGTATCCGGATGACAAGGGGAGACAGGACGATGAGTTCGAGTTTCCTCAGGACTATGCTCACAAATCTGTTCCTCCTGTGAGGGCCTCTTTTCCAGAAGGGAGGGACCCTAGAGCTCCTAGAGATCCTAGGTCATTTGGGTGGGTATTATTAATAAATTCTTAAATTATAATCTACTGCTCTGTTCAAGAAAATAACGTCCTCCTCTCTGTGCCAAATTGCAGAGTTCCTACTCCGAGTCAGGTGGTTCCTGCAGTTCCTAACCCACAGCCACCGGCACCGCGGCCAATTCCGCCATCGTTTGGGTTGCCGCGACAGCGGTCACCCTCACCACCGCCGCCGACGCCTCCTCCAATGTCTGTCATTGGTCCCACTGGAGCTATTAAAAATCACGTTGAGGTTGTTTGCTTGGCAGCAGGATTGCAGTAAGATTTTATATTAATAGAAATAAGAATTAGATTATTTAACTTAGCATGATCGCATGGCGTTAAATACAAATCTTTAAATTATTAGAGAGTTTGGAGAGAAAATTGAGAGTGATGTGAGGGCTCAAGGTTACAAAGTGGATTTGATGTTTCCAAAAACGGATGTGAAGCTATCGGCATTTTTGAATAATATTGCCAATTCAGGAACTATTTTTGCTCTCGTTGTTCGACCAGACAATCCGCAGCACAACAGTGTTAGCGTTCATGTGCTCAGACCTGGTCCTCAAGGTATTTCTTTTTGACCTGACATTCAATAAAATATTTGAACTGTTAGTATTATGAATCATTAATGTGTTCTTTTGAAAAATTAAAGAGCATCGGAACATGCCGTTGGCAACGGCCTATTCGCTCATGAAACTGTCCTACAAGAATTACAGGAGACATGAACTTGGCCAAGTTCCAGACGACGTCAGGGCATCTATGAAACTAATCTTGAATGATCACTGCTTGACTGATATGGAATATCAGAATGTTATTCAATTTGTTCAAAAGCGCTGGCTCAAGCAAAGAACCCATGATAGGCGAACAGACTTTGATCCAGGTACTAAGTTTACAATTCTTCCTCCGGTTTATTAAAAGTTAATTAGTATTTTTGGGAGTCTTCTTAAAAGGGAAATCAATTATAGTTACTTATATGCATTTTTATATTAACACTTCATTATTAAAATATAATGTTGATTTGGAGAGTTAGCACGCCAGTAGAAAGTAATGATGTTATTAAATGACTCAAGGTACTGGTATCAGCACGACTGAGCAACTAAAGCAAAGAATTTTCAACATAATGGGAGTTGGAAGCAAAGCTGCCCCGGCTGCTAAACTTGTAAGGAATCCGGCATCTGCATCTGGAAGGAAAGTGGCTTCTGCTCCTCGCGACCCAAACAAGCCGAAGCCGCCTGGCACTAATCCAGTGAAACGAAGGCGTCCAACAACGGCTGAACAGCCTTCAACTGGAATGAAGCGCCCGGAGTCTGTACGTGGAGCTCCTGATCCAACTAAGCGCCGGCCATCTTCATCTTCCCGACCACCTACTGGTCCTAATCAGCATGGACGTTCGGAGTCTTCTCGGCGAACTAATGATCCGAATCAACGTCATCCATCTTCATCGCGACCTCGTGATCCTAACAGGCACGAGCGTCCAGAATCTTCCAGGAAACAGCAAAGTTCTCAATCTCAGGAGCACCGTGACCGTGGAGAGTCCTCACGCCAGCTTCTACGTAATCCGTTTCAACAGCAGTATCAAGATCCTTCCTCGGCTCAGGCTGGGCACAATCAGGTGAGCAGAGTTACGATGACCCTATCATTTGCAATTTTTCCATGCTCATTCAATTATTATTTTTGATTCTTTTGAATCATTTCACTAACAACTAACATGTTCACTCTTGTAATCGAATGTTTGGTATTTCAGGGATCGATGTCTCAATCATCCCGTACTCCTGGAAATCCGGATCGTGGAAGAATTTTCTAAACAAGAAAATCACTTCACTTAATTTCAGATTTCTGAATTAAGTCAATACATACAAATTATCATATCCCTCTCAAAAGTTAAATTATAATATCAGATACATTCCTTTTCTTTGGTTAATGAGCTATGTATTGCCATGTCATGTTGAATATCTCAGTTGAATTAGGATTGGCTGCTAGTATTAGTAAATACTTAATATATATAAAATATTGTTGATTCTCTCTGGTCGTTCTAGTTCTTGCCATGTGCCAAACTTAGAATTTCTCATACATTTTCCCGCTGCCTTACTTTTGAGTTTAGCTTTCTTATTCTTCCTGAGGGACAAAATTATTCCTATTATTGTATACAACTACACTCGCTAGACATTAACATAGAGATATTTAATATTTAAAATACTCTTTTGTACATTTATACTGGCAATGCAATTGCATTGTTGTTTTAACGGGCTTTCAATTAATTGTGTTAGGATTTGATATCCAATTTCAGTTACCTATTCAGCTTTTACAACTCGTGAATTCAATTTCACTCACTTCCTCAAAGTGAAAGAGTTTTGCAGATTTATTATATTAACGAAAAGAAGAAACAAAAATTATAATAGCATATATCAAAACAATTCAATGTTTTATTATATTTTACTATTGTACGGGCGAACAATTAAAAGGAATAAATCTGAACAAAAAAAAAATAAAAATATGTATGGTAAAATGTCCAGTCATTCATTTCTTCCTAACAAAACGCGACAATGGGTCATTTGGTGAAAGTTTTGCTTTGAGGAATTTCCCCCCCGATGATTTAGCTTCCATTTTAGTTTCTTGATCCATCTCTCGAATCGCACGAAGGTTCAACTCTGCCTGAAGCTTTTGTTTCAGTATTGGGATATTTAGCTGTTTTTCTCTTCATCCGGTGAGCTAATTTGATATCAGCTTTCTTAATGAATTTAGGCTTTTTCTCTAGTTCATCCTCCAAGACCTCCGTGTCCACTTCACCAAGGAGACTATTGTCCATAGAAATGAGCTCAGGTTGAATCTAAGTAAAGAAAAGTCGTTAGTCAATTCATGGTTATCAGACTTTGCATAATTTTATGTGATGTAGTAAATTGACTAAGTCTTACTTTCTCCAGGAGTCCTTTGACTTCAGCTTCCCTTCGTTGGGCTTTAGTTTGGAATGGATTTCTTTCCATTGCATCAAAGTTGGCCTCACCAGCCCCTGTAGGAATCAAAATACAAAAATTTAGGACTAGTCGCTAAACAAAGTTGAAGTCCTATTTGATTATTTGAAATTTTATATAATTAATCTACTCCTTCCCAATCCCAATTAAACTCAGATAAAATATTTCAGACTAGAAAATGACAATATCAAAATGTAAAAACAACATAATCTGCAAAATAAAAGTTTTACCTGGAACAATGATAGAGTCAAATCCCCGACGAGTTCCAATTCCTAAAATATCTTCGAACGGACAAAATTTCGTGCTCGTAACACCTCCTGATGCTAATGTGCTTCAAATATGGTTTCTGTTTTTGCCCAATTTCGGAAAAGATCTACAGTAGAGAAAACAATAAGTTAATGCTTTTTCCATACACGGTTAAACTCTAACTTTAGAGTTCTGAATGGATTCTTACCAATGTCCGCTCGCCCGTTGCAAAGGCAAGAAGTCCCCTTTGACTGAAGCTGAGAGAAGATGCTACACCGACTTTGACCGATGTCAAAGGCGTGAATGTATTTCTCAGGTCCCAAATCCGAAGTGTACCATCCTTGGAACCAGTTGCCATCAATCTGGAAATCAAAAATTATTAGTTGGTACTTCGAAAGTGAGCAAAATGATGAAATAATAAAAGTTGACATAAACAAAACTCTACCTCCCGACACTGTCAACTGCTATAGCCGAGACAGGTGATGCATGGCAAAGGACAGAGGCTAAGCTTTTCTTGACGGATGGAGCCCAAAGTGTGACTGTTCCATTGGTGTGTCCACAATGTGTGACAGCATTTGCTGGATTCGTCGTTAGTACCCCAAGGGAACCACATCTCGTCCCATACTGTGCAACTATCTTCCCAATTGATACGTCAACCCAACTAAGAAATCCTGTAGCAGAAATTAATAATGAAACATTCAAACCAAGTGAGACACAAAAAGTTCCTTTATACTTTACCTGATTCATGTCCACCGACTAAAAGAAAATGATATGGCAGAAAATCCAGACGCATAACTCTGTCCATTTTCTTGAGACAATGGATTTCAATTCCTTGATTATCATATACGTATGTCCATTGCTTTTGAGCCACTGCGAAGAGGGTTTCATTATGGAGCCACCTGTAACGTGAATATAAACATAATTAAAAATTAATTCCGTCCTTTTCTTATTAATCCAATTTCTAATATTTGATTATATGTAATAAAATAATATTCATACTTGACGTCGTGGACACTTTCCATGACATTGAATTCACAAAGAAGTCTCTTTGAGGCCCAGTCAAACGCAGCTACATGTCCTTTCCTCCCCCCAAGAACAAGTTGTCTCCCATTCAGCGTGTAGTCCAACTCATAAGGTGCAAATTGTTCCAAATTTAAATTAAAACTTTTGGAAGCAGAAGCAAAATCTACTTGTTTAACAATATCCATTTGCTTCAGTTGCAAAGTTGTTTCTCCCTCATCAACTTCGATAGTTCTAGATAAATCAGATAAAAATAATAAATTAATCTTTGCCAACACAAACACCAAAAGTTTTTAATTTTAATTACCCAGGTTGTTCCATGAGCAAGAGCTCTGTTCTGGCAGCCGTCTCCAGTCCAAGTTTAATTTTTTCATCATGGCGTTTAATCTTCTCTGAGCGAATTTTTGTTTGGATATGATGATCCGTGGGATTGAGATTAAGACCAGAGCCTCTAGAATACTTTTGCAATGTTTTTTGTGGAACAGTTGGAGGATCAGCAAACTCATCTGGACCTAAATCAGCTGGATTTTGCTTCTTCTTACGATGTCGCCTTTTTCTCGGTTTGACCGACATGACCACGGTTTTGATTTTGACTCCAGTATTTGCATTTTGAGTCTTCTGTTCATTCTCATTTTCATTTCCATCCGATTTCCTAATTCTCTTGAGTTTTTCAATAGGAATTTTTGCAATAAGTGTCTCATCTCCGCTAATATTTTTATTCTCCTCTCGTTGTTTCTTCTTTGGCCTAATTTTTTCCTCAGGCTTCTCGGCCTCAAAATAACGTCTAGGTCTGCTTGATGCACTCATTTTGCAATTTTTATCAAAATTCTAGTCCAGATTTTAGCAACAGAAAATCAAAATCCAGAGGAACCCAAGTGAGAAGTCAACGTGAGATTTATTTTAGCACATGCTTCGGATTTTAAACTTGGCCAGATTCCCAGAGAAAATTGAAATTGGTAAAAAGCGCGAAATTTCTCATTGCGGCCTGAAGTAAAAAATCCATGAAAATCCAGATTCTTCTTCGACCCCTCCAGTCCCCACAATTTCGCAGTTTCTTCTTGTTGTCATCTATTTTAGCGTCGTCGTCATCGTCACACTGTCAGAACCCACAATTTAAGTCCGCTGCTACTCCAACGAAACCGAATTTCTGTAAATCACCGGCAGAAAGTCAAATAAAAGTAAATACAAAAATGAGCACTGCTAAAAAGAATCTAACGATTGAAGAGGCTGAGGCCGAGCTTCTGCGGACAACTGTTGTTGTGATTGATGAACCAGAAAAAATATTCAAGTATATCCTCATTAAAGCCAATGTAGGCACCAAGGAAAAGCTCTTCATCCGAGGCTCTGCTCGTCATGAATATCACGGTAAAGTCAAATCCATATTTGTTTTGTACCAAAAAAAATCAAATTATGGATCTAATTTTTATTAATTTTTGGCAGCGGATATTTTTGATGAGTTTACGGATTTTGCCAAGCGTTCTATCCACCCGCAAGTTAAGTTACAATGCTTGGGAGGAGGAAGAATTGATCGTCAGAAAAATGATATCCTTTTGTATGGATATTCCCAGGTGAGGAAATAATTATTACATTAAATTACGTTATTACATATTATATACTACATATAGCATATTACATACATTATAATGTCGAAGTTTGTAACCATTTATTTGTTTTTTCTTTGTTCAAGGGGTTCGGTCGTGCAGATCATGCGAAGGCAGCTGACTTGGTCCGAGCGCAATTTCCAGAGGCAAGCGTAAACTGGACAAATGATGGCTATTGAATCTGTGTTGACGGAATTGATACTCTCAAACTATATTTATTATATCCTCAAAAATTAACCCATAAAGAACAGTTTGGGTCATATGTCAATACTAATAACATGATATTATTGCATTAAAAATTGAAAATTGGTTGATAATTCGTTTATCATCCGAAGACGAAAATTTAATAATAATTTAAAAATACTAAACAGTAGAGTTAACTAGGGTTTGCTCATCATAGTAATTTTGTATAGTGTTTTGGAGCACTAACTTACGGTTACGTTCATGGGCATTATTTCCAGTATCGGGAAACCTAGCATTGCAGTGGGCTGAAATAAAAGATGCAAAATTGGTCAGATAAAGCAACCGGTAGATGTATATTTTAAACGAATTTACTTTGGGCTTTATTGAAAAATACTATTTAGACTGGCACTACGCTGTAATTGCATAATCCCAACATCAGCTTCATTGACTCAAGATGTAAAGTGACGTAATTGTATAATTCCCAAAGATCTCGAGTGAAACACGAGTTTGAGTAGGCTGAGTTTTTGGACTTCTTTTCAAATGACTTGAAGAATAATATTCGGAAGTTTTTATGTCCTTTCCGCTTACCTTCTTTTTAATGGTGCATTATTTGCATTTAACATTGAATATTTAAATTAGTGTTTTTCAACACGTTTAATGTCATCAGTCACATAATAATTCTGCAGGCATCATTTCTACGAGATATTATGCTAAAATTGTCTGGTGTCCATGTAGAACAAAATTAATGTTGACATTCAAGATTTTCTTTTGCAGTGGGTCACAAGTGGAGATTACAATTTGAGCATCAGTGCAATGCCCAATGACTTTTCTTGTATTCTTCTTCTTGATTTTTGCTTTGTTTTTTATGTCACTTAGCATTTTTTTGGGTGGAGAAGCTTAATGTGAGAGTGGCAATCAATAAATCTTTTACATTTGTTCTGACATGGTTGACACACCCAAGCAGCCCTGATGAATTTCAGGTCAAGTCAAGCCATTAAGAAAAAAATGTGTTCGAAATTGGAATGATCAAGCAATTTGAGCATGACACTCTGATTGGACCAAGATTTGTCAAGAGCAAGAGCAAGATTGTTTTTTGCATTCCTGTTGTTTTTTTTTATTTCTAATACTTTCCTATCCTGTAGGGTTATTCAGTTGTACTTGTAACTTCTCAATAAATAAAAGGAATATTTTTTGCAAGGCATCAAATGACATTAATGTGCATTATTATTGTTGTTATTGCTGATATTTTATTGCATTTATATCTGGAATCAATAAGAATCATTAATTTTGCATCACATATATAAAAGAAAGCTTAAACAATGCTCATTCCATGAGTCAGGGTTGAGTGCGGAAGAATCATCAACTCAACTAACCAGCAACCATCAGATGAGAATGAAAAAAGGGAGTTGTCCAAATTCTTGAGTGGAATTTCAATGTAGAGTAATTTGCAATTGCACTCTTCCACTGGTGAAATCATGTCAATCAGTTTGTCATTGAAGTTTCTATTGCGTTTGATTATGAGCAAATTAAACACTGATTTCCTTTCATGCACAACAATGCAAAATAAGATCTGCAAATCTGCACTGTGGATTTGAGGAAGGTTAGGGCAATTAACGAGTTTCAAAAAATTAAGAACACAAGAGAAATGTTGGCTCCAGATCAAAGTAAAAAAACTGTGGAATAGGGGTCACCCTCATGTTCAAAATAAAAACAATTAGAGAACCAAAAATGGCACGGAGGCTAACATTTTTGGGACGGAAGGGATAACGAATATTTTTTTTTGCTCTTCAATTCTTGTGTTATGATCCCGAGTTGTTTATTATCTTTGGTAATCTCATGTGTCTGGATTAGGAAGTGAGTAATTGGAGTTAATGGTTTTTTGGTGTATTAACAGTTCATTAAAGCTCTCCAGTTAAGGCGTCATAAAACTGGTTGTTTATAAAGGTTAAGTCGATAAAAAACGTTTATATTAGGATTTGGAGATGTGTTCGACCTTAACGCCTCTGGAATGAACCGACGCGTCGGAAGAGCCATGTCGATATGTGTGGGTTGAATGTCGTCGTTAATCACGAATGTGTCGCTAAATTGACCTAGAAAACAACTCAAAGAAATTCTTTGGGATTCGCTCTGTCAATTTAATCTCAAAATTGGTTTAAAAATTTCATTACGGCTGGCTTTTAATCAAATTTGGCTATTTCCAATTGAACATACGTATATTTGTGTGCAGATAGTTAAAAGCGGTTGAGAAGAGTAAAATTTGTTTACCATCGCCATTAATAATAATTTAGTCACAGACACAGGGTTGGAGACAATTATGCAAATGAGGTATTCAATTACACATGTACTCATGCCAAAACAATGCTCCTTGTTACGCAGTTTGCCACGGTTGAGCAGTTGAGCTGGGCAAAGTACAAACGGTGGGATTGATTAATAAATAACAACAAAAGTTTCCTTTTAGTCATTTGGCCCCTGATGGTTAAAATATGGTGTGTGTGGGCAGGGGATCATTTCAAGGATTTTTGTATTATTGATTTGACCAAGATTCGATTCCTATAGTGTAATCTATTCAGAAATATTGACACTAGGAGGTAATGCATTTGATACTTACTTATTTGTGCCACAATGGACACCTTTAAAATGATACACTCTAGCATGAGTTGCATTTATGTGTGATGGCGAACGATATGGGATTCCGCTGATACCTTGGCTTGTTAAACTAGCCCGACTTGACTTGAGATTAACAAAATAAAAATAATGTGTTAGTATTAGCTCAACTTTCATGTTCAGCTAGGACATTAGCGTTGATCGTCATCACACTCCGCGTGTAGATGGTTTGGCTCAAGCTCACATTCGCATCATCACATCACCCATGTTCATATATGGACATCCTCACCATCAACACTAACAAAATGTTGAGATAAAAAATGAGATCCGATTCAAGCAAACTCAGCTTAGCCTTTGGTCACTCTTCATTTGGTCTCTAGTTCTCCTCCAAGACAAGAGCAGTCACACTTTGAGTTTAAACTCAACTTCAACTTGAGCAAACACAGACACACGTCCAAGACTACGGCACATTTTACAAATTCTACATTTATACTCAAATCAAAATCTGAAATTTATTTTCACGACATAAATACTCCTACGATGGCGGCTGAAGTGGAAAGAATTTCCCAATTGTTTAATAAAAATATTCAATTGGGAACGCCAAGGAGAGGAAGTGAATCTTCAAACAAGACATTTCATTTGGGTCCAAATCAGAGTCATACTCATGCCCATACAGGGATAGGAGGAAGTACGAGTTCTTTGTCCGGGAGAGAAGGTTCTCCTGGGCCAGGAAGAAATTGTCAACTTCATGTTCCTCCAGGAATTGCGTCTGAGAGAAGAGGATCGACTGGAAATATCACTTGGCGCAAGGGTTCATCCCCAACTCCACCATCCTTGATTCATCAGCAGCATTTGATGTCTGGGTCAAATATGGCCAGGCGAGGATCAACCCCTGGAGACGTCCTCATGTTTCCAAGAAAAGAGTCTAGAAAATTTTCACAAGATTCTATTGATTTGAATGAACCTGTTGGAAATCATAAACGCTGGGATCGAGAGGATGTCATTATTGAAGAAGAGGTTAGTCTTATTTTTATTTTCTACAAATATTTATTCAAGTGCAATTGCTATAAAGCTGAATTCGAGACTTGGACAAGAAAAGTCTTGGCTGGTTAAAGCTGGTTGGCAGAAATACAATAATTAATTGTACTGCGCCCGCTGAATCCTCATCCGCAATTCCATTTATGGACATACATGATCGGGTTAGGCTAGACTGAAATTTACAGAATTCTTTGATCTTGTGTGCATAGCATAGCATAGTATTTAACACTACGCTGCGGCAAGATTTTTCTCGCATAAAAAGTAGACTTATGACATGAATACTTATTCGTTTCATTTGAACTCGACTCTCCAACACTTCCTTTGAGGGAAGTGGGGAATCCAAGACAAATACACAAACTAGACTATGTGTTCAACTCTGTTGTTTAAAGGGTAAACGTAAATTAGGAATTACATTGTCTTAACAATTCCGGTATTATTATTCCATTCACATTAATTAAATGCCCACTTATCGGGGTTATGTTTGAATTATCAAGCATATATGGCCACCTAGGAAATTTGTCTGCAGTGTGGGTGTCTTTATCTAATGTTACAACATCATAGAATCAGAATTAGTGCAATTAAGATAAGACGGGTAATTTCTGGTAGTGTATAATCACTCGGCTTAAAATGCTTTCTATTTGGTTCTAACGAGGGATTTAGCTATCATGGGCGGGTGGGACGATAAATTAATAAAAGTTTAAAGGCCGAGGAAAATTACAAACTCAGGTGTGGCTATTAATGTATTAAGGTACCGGTAACATTCTTTTATGATTTCATCAAAAATAAACGCTCAAAATAACACTTTTATCTTATACACCCTTGCCGGGATTTTCTTAATGGCTACATAATCTCACACCTGATGCCTGAATTTATAATTAAGGCCATCCTGAGACCACAAGNACTTTTATCTTATACACCCTTGCCGGGATTTTCTTAATGGCTACATAATCTCACACCTGATGCCTGAATTTATAATTAAGGCCATCCTGAGACCACAAGTGGATTTTTACTTTTTATATCACGAGCCCGCTCCGTGCACCCATACTACTGTCAGCATTTTCGGCTTGGGCTCCGAAAGCAGTAGAAAAATCACCCGTCATCATCTTCCCGAAAAAAGATGACCAAATTTGAGCACTCGAGATTATTTCATGCGATGTTCCGACAATCCTAGCTAAGCTGGTTAGGTTAGCTAGCTCATTATATCACTTATGATTTGAAGTATGGATTTTAAAAGGCGTGTTGTAATTGAATTAAGGAGAACATGATCTCATAACATGAACAAAACACGTTGTTCTTTCTCACACCCTCGCCTAACTCTTCTCTTCTAGTAAAACGTCATCCTTAATTGTCGAACATGCAAAACTCAATTCTGCTCTAGCTCAACTTTTTCACGTTTTAAATAACTCGTTAAGAAATTTTTCTCTTTTTTTGTCGTCTCATCCATGTGGGCGAAGTAAAGGAGTTTTCCTCCAAGAGATATTCTTCATTTCATTTTTGTATTGTTAAAAAGTTTTTGCAGCGTCATCGCATAAATCTAATCAATAATAAAATCTAAAAGGAGCCGACAGGAGAACCCTGTCAAGTTTTACATGATATAATTACATACTTCCAAAACCAAAATATAAAAAGACCTGGTATATTTTTTCATGAATGAAGAATGCAGTAACACGCAAGGTACTGTAGAATTTGAATTGTGTTTGTGATTCTTTCATGTGGAGGAGAGATGCGCGTAGGAGTCAGAAGATCATCATTATCATTAGACTTAGATCAGCCTGGCGTCGTTCTTGATTTTGCGACTGCGGCGGATCTTCCTTACCTTATATGTGCATTTCAGTTCAGAGTCAAGATAAAAAGATAAAAACACTGACATTTGCACAAATTGCATGCAGGAAACTTTTTAGCTATTTATACAGTGTATTCATTGCATCCTTTAGAAATTCAAAGAGTAGTTTCTACCAGGCTATGCAATGGGTCAAGTAAAGTTGGCAGAAATTTTGGAGGCTAGTATATTCAAAATATACTCGCGTTTCTTGGAAACCATTTTTGTTTTTTCATTATTCGAATTATTTTGAACTTAATTTCGAATTATTTAAGAAAATTTCTATAGAGAGTTCCTATGGCTAACAAATATGATATGTTTAAAATGCTTTATATCAGCTTGAGTAGGTTTTTGTATATATTTCTTTTTTAATTAGACAGTTCATTCGAGTTCGAGTCAAAGTCCGGAGCGTCGAACCAGATCATAATATGATCATTTAAGGAAATCCAGATTTCACGCACAACTCCTTTTAATGTTCAAACAATTAATGTACAGTTATTGTAAAACTAAACAAATACAAGACTGGATCATAAACTCAGACTAGCCTTTAGTTTTACTGCCACTGCACCGCCGACCAAGTCATGGCCTGGCCTTATACGGGCATTGCATTTATGGCATAAATGGAAATCTCGGGTTTATGATGCAAAACAAAGCTCTTGTCAACTACTCTCAGCAGGATCGAGTGGGTTTTCTTAATCTGCTGCTCAGGTCAAAAATTTTAGTTGGAGTCCGCTGTAAAGCTGTATAACTTTCTTTTCTACTTTTTTTTATTTTGTAAGATTTTTGCCAGATAGCATGAGGATAAACTGTGCAAGTACGTTTTCTTGTAAATCAATTAGCCTTTAGGACTTGAGTTTTTTTAATCGAATTGAATTGATCCCATTTATAGTGTATCGTCGTGAAACTTTCACGGGAGGGCTTATTATGTTGATGCACAATTTCATGAATAGTTTTTTTAAACGTGACCTCTCGGAATACAGAAAAAAGGAAAGCAAATTGACTTCCAAGGAATTAATCTCTAGGTTAATGCTCTTCCGAAATCTCACAACACAGACCATTTATTTGTATTACAGTATTCAAGCGTGGCAAGGATTTTCCGTTTGTTAAAATTTAGACTCTGTTGAATTGAAATTGTTACTGAAATCTTCTGTATCATTGAATCTTTACTTTTTAATTTAATTGAATGTACATTATGAAATAAGGAAAACTTTTAAATTGTTGGCTTTGCTTTGCACGTTGCACTATTCTTTTAATTAAGCCCATCCCAAAATGTCAGATGAATATCATGAGTGCATTTCCTTTTGTATAAGATTGCAAATAATTTAAGGATCTGTTTCCATGCGCAGTACATATATCTCGCTGTATAAAATAGCCGACAATTATTGTACATTGTAAATATGCAGTAAAACATAATTGAGCTTAGCCCAGCCCAATCTGCTCTTCAATCTAACATTTCATAATTGAGCCTTTGTTCTTTTACCTGAGATTACAAATGGAAAGAACCAGTCAGTCAAGCTAGAGCTGTCTAAGGCAAAAATTTTTAGTTACATCCAAAACATGATAGAGTATTTCAATAATTATTGCTGCCCTTTTTGGAAAAAAGATTTCACGCTGCATTAAATATTATTAGGAATAACTGCATTTTTTAACGATCGTATCGTGTCAGGATCAGGTAATTTCTTAATGATTTTCTACATTTTGTGTATTTATTTAGCAAGCAACAGGAAGATATTAAATTAAATTCAATATCAGAGCCTGAACCTGCCCACGCGTTGTATTCAAGTTCATGGTGGTGCTTAATATGGAAATGACAAACCTAGGCACACTTATTTACAAGGGAACGACTCCAAGTGATTTTCACCAATTTGACCGAAAGGTTGTGAACAGTGTCGGATCCAGCTATAGGCCAAGTAGGCCGTGGCCTACCCAGAGTTTGATTAAAATATTTTTTTTGAGGAGAAATAAGCATAATTTGCCTATTTTTGGCTTAACTTGACACTTGTTAGGCATCTTTTTTAGAAATTCCTCCGTTTTTACATTCATTCTCATTTTGTTTGCACAAAGGTTTTCCGCTTAAGCGCGCTTCGCGCGCGGAGTCAACAAAAATCTTAATTTGGCCTATACGAAAAAAATTCCTGGATCCGCCACTGGTTGTGAAGAGTTAGCTAAAAATGAAAAAAATTAAATTTTGTACTTCCCAATTCGATGAAAATCATCTTGAGTGACTCCCTCGATAGTAATTATTAGTTGAGTTAACAACTGACCACCCTGTGTGCAATGTTTGCTCCGACCGAACGAGTCGTAAAAGTCATTTATGACCCTTTTTTACATGTGCAGTACAGTTACACACTTGCCGCGTGACAACAGAGCGGAAATCCTTATAGTATTTTATTACAAACAAGTGGGCATTTTGTATTTGCAAATGTTAGCCAAATGTTAACATTGAACTTGAGACGAATTAACAGTGCCAATTCGCCAAATTTTAAAATATTAAGAACCTTTTTTGAGTGATTGATGATAGGCAGTAAATTAGGTTTGATTGTTTGACGAAATCTTCGCTATTATTATTCTACTCATGCCTTGTCTTGAGTTTTTGAGTGGTCTTGGTTTATGTGTTTGTTTAAATTGAGTTTTCCTCGCCCTCTATATATGAATCCACACATATTTGGTAGTTTTATGGTTTATTATAACATTGATTGGTTAGACTAGGCATTAAAATATGCCAGGATTAGCTTATCTGCTCCTAGACTTCTTCAACAATCGGACGTAGATTTTGCATTCGGTCTCCAATGTGACAATCGCATCTTTTGGACGACGCACGAGGCCTCGGCCCCATCGTCATGTAATGAAATGCATAGAGTCAGGTTGGCTTGTCTTGTTCTTTTTTTTATAACCTGACACACATTTTTCTGAATCTAACTTGACTGCTGGGACATGAGGTAGTGCACAGTGCACACGCAGTGATTTTTGCATTGCGAATCTGTTTAAAGAGTGTAAAAGGAGGGATAAGGCACTGAACTAACTGACTGGGTCTTCTTGGACGGCGGAACTATGAAGCGTGGAGATAAGAAAAGCTGTTGGGAGTAAGTAAAGTTTGCCATGGCGAATTTGGGCTCATTTCCCTCCCTGACTTTGTCCCGGTCTGTCTCGCATCTTTTGACGATGTGTCAACGCAAAAAGTAAAATCATTCTCTTTCAACATATTTACAAAGATTCAAAAAGAAACAAAATATTCATTCACATTCACAATGGGATTTATTATTGATATTCAATTGAACAATTAGCCCTGGTTTAACTTTCCATTCCATTCCAACCAATCTTAACAACTTAATCAAGAGATTTGTGTTTGTGACCAATGATGATGACCAGGGCTGGGAGACATCCTTCAGTGTGTGGGACAGGTGGTGGGAATGGAAGGAATCAAAATAACAAGTGCCAAATCCGTGGGATTAGTAGTGTCAAATGTCCACCCCCACCACCACTCCCGGGGTCGGCGACCGTCCTTTGGTCCGGTTTGGATCCAACGACTGGAAGAACCGTCCTACTCCAGCAACATCAACAACAACCATCCCAGTCACAACGTCATTTGCCTTCTAGGAAATATGCAAATGGTTTTGGCGTGAGACTTCATTTCCCAGGACCACCACCTGGGCAATTGCCACTTCTTAAACATAAAGACTCTGGAGCTGGGTTTCAGCTCCAGCCATCTCCTAGAGGATTTTGTCTAACTAACAAGTGTTGCAATTGTTGTTACTATTGTTGCTGTGATAGTGGAAGTAGTGGTGGACAACAAAGGGCTCCACGTGTTAACAAGTCACAGCCTATTCTCACATCTCAATCCCAACATGGACAACAAAATATAAATTGCAGCAATAACAATAAAACTAGGAGGAGGAGATCTCGTTCACATGATAAATTAGGATTTGGAAAAATGGATACATCTGACCTCAAGAAAATCATGACAGTACGATTCTCATTTCATTATTTTTATTAACACGTTACTATCTTATAAAATTTCAAGCCGGGAATATAAAATCAGGCCATATATGCGATCTCTCCCGGCCTAATTTAGATTTCATATTAAGAATATTGGCTACTTAATGCTTTGAAAAATTCTATTTCTTGTTTCTATACTCATTAAGGCTAAAATACTTTACAAAAGTGATGATGATAGATCATCATGTATATGTAGAAACATGGCAAAAAAAAAAATGAGCTTGGACGGAGAGTGAAAGGTGTGAAGTGCTTATTAGGGCTTAATTTATGCCCTTAGCCTTTACCTTCGGAAACGCATTTAAGTAAACAATCGCCATACACAAACACAAACTCTACATTGTACAACAATGTGTAAGAGCCAACCAATACTAAAGCCAAAACCTCATCAACTATAATCATAATTAGCTCCAAATAGGCTCTCGATTCTCGGACGTGACCATTCTGTTGGACATGCGTTCATTTCTTTAGCAGTCGTTGAGTGACAGACAAATTAATTATATGGTTGTTGTTTTGTTTCCAACCTAATGAAAGAGGAACAAAGCCTCGGCATTACGCACAGCAGCAGTGCAGTAAAAAAAGACCATTTCAAAAACTTTCAGCAAGACTAAGGAATTTGGCTCTTAAAGAGATTCATAATTTTCTCCAAGGACGAGTATTCCAAATTTGGGCATGGAATCCATGAGAAAGGACGTTTTCGAGGAAATCTGAGTTGGCCAAGGCGTATTAGTTTTAACTACGTGTGAAATAATTCATAAGGTTGCGTCTCATGAAGCTGCAGCGGGGTAAAAGGAAGGAAACTTCTAAAGCCCTATAATCAATTAGTGGTTTCATTGGGTCCAATTCCATGGGCCAATCTTGGCTATTCTCTGCTGATCTTATTATTCAGGAGGTTTACATACAGTTTTGAACCCGTGCCAATGTGAATTGGATTGAAAGCCATTACGGTCAAAAAATATTAGAATTGGTGAGAAATTTTGTTAATCGATTGAGTAGCCGCACCTCGCCTTCAACCTTTAATCGAAAATTAGCATATGATAGTTAGGTCATCGAAATAAGGTCAGACTGTATGACTTGAATATATCAGCGTCCCTAAAATGTATTTTTCAAACGATTGGCCATATTTCTAGTTTTTTGGCTGAGAGGCATAAGATTGACATGGTATTGGTCCCGACCTCAACCAACATGTCACGTCAGCGAATTCGCCACAATTGCCGCGCGCCTACCTTGTCAATCAGCTTTAAAAGTAGGTAAAAGGCATCTCAAAGCAAAGCATACTTATTTAAAAATGCAGAATCAATAAGCCAAACCACATTGTCGTCCCTCGGCTCTACCCTAATGCAATTTGACAAGTACTTCAGAAAAACGAGGACTGATTGAAACCTCTTATGCCAAAAATTTTAAGAATCGATTCTCTGCGTATCATTTGCGTATCCTACCGCAGCAGTATATCATTTCAACCATTTATATTTAAATAACGACGTACGTTACGTCGCATCGTATGAAAAATTGATGGACTACTGCACTTCCACTGCCACTGTCATTTGAAGCAACAACAACAAAAACACGGGATTTTTCATTCATGGTATGCATAGCAGATAATAGAGTCTTGACAAAAAATCTCATCTCATCAGTGTCAACTCAAGTCTTCGATGTGGCATTGTTATTACGATAACAATGGTAGCCCATGCAAAATCCAAGCCACGTTATTCGTTACGCATTACTTGGATTAGTCTTCCTTCTCCGTGCACGCCATGTTCTCCTTTTAGTTTTTTTTATTCTTCGCCGAAGCCTTTCCTTGTTCTTGCGTTTTTGGTCGAAATTATTAGGCTTAAACAGGTTGGAAACATGATAATTATACAAGCCATAATCTAACCTAAGGATTTAATCAAATTTTTTATATTACGTAATTAGAATTCGAAATTCTGGGTTAATAGTATCAATTAATTCGTCCATATGTAAATGAGAAGAGTCACATGTGTATTCAAATAATTTGAATTTAAAACCATCGGTGTATATGACTTGCAAATGAAAAAGCGAAACGAGTGTTGAGCCATAGTCCTGAATATTCAGCCGTCATTCTCTGTCTGTAGATTCAACAATTCAACTGAAATGATTCGCAATTATACGAATGATTCACATATGCACTTTCTGATGTTATTGTTGCTCAGTGCAACAATGAGAATGTTGGCTCAGATTATCTTGGTTCCATCACACGTGAAATTTTAATAATATTTATATACATGGTCATCAATTTCTTT
The DNA here is from genome assembly GCA_009869925.1 of Thalassaphorura encarpata. Taxonomy (NCBI): domain Eukaryota; kingdom Metazoa; phylum Arthropoda; class Collembola; order Poduromorpha; family Onychiuridae; genus Thalassaphorura; species Thalassaphorura encarpata. The sequence continues at coordinate 23,134 of WJEZ01000738.1, forward strand.
ACACTGCAGAAATGGACATACATACAATTTTCTTAATCTCCTTATCGTTTGCAAATTTTGCAAATAATGTATTTCCTATACATGATGAGATACGCGAATGAGATCTGATATTCATGGAGGCATGACGCTTGGGCTTCATCGCCTTCGTATTTGTAGTTCGTACAATTCGAATTCATTTCCTCCTTTCCTTTCACACACATGCGAAGATGCATTTTTTTTATTTTTGTTCCCTCCTGGCCATTAAATCTAACCCTCATTTCTATCTCTAATAATAGTAACATAGCACAATGACCCAAATCCATCCAAATATGCACATATCAAAAAAAAGTCATCATCACACAATTTAATAATGTTGAGCATTTACGCATAGTAATATTTATATTTTCATTTTTATCTTTCTTCTTTGTGTCGACGTGATGCGAGATGTATCAGAATAACATATAGTAACGCGTGTACAAATCTTATCTGTATTTGCATATTGCTTTGCAGTGC
>WJEZ01000739.1:0-23619 GCA_009869925.1 Thalassaphorura encarpata
TGTACATTTCCATACTACAAAAATACTGTTTTGACCAGACACCGCGATTGAATTTATTTTGCCAATTAAAGACTATAGTAGTAAAATTTAGCATTTGACAAATTAAAGTAATGGAAAAATTCCAATTAAGTCTTTCGAATTAAACTCAATTCTTTCTTTAGCAAAGAACAGAAGTAGCCGATTTAGGCATTATTGAGCACCCACCAAGTGTTGCGATCGTTGGCGTTTTCAGCAACTGTGCCAATTGTTGCCCCTTGTCTGCAAATTAAAATATTTGGCTCAAAGATTCATTTTTGGTATAAAATATTCTTTTTATTTAAAACTTACACTCCAGCTTGTAAAACTCGTTTTGAGTATGCATTTTGAATTTGAAAAGCAACTGGCTCTACTCTCCACTCTTGATTTTTCCCGTCATGGTCAGTCTGTATGAAATTATACATGCAAATTATAATAATCTCACATTACTTCAGATTTGAAAATTAATGACAAACAAACCCAAAGATTAGAAATGCTCTTTTCCCTGTTCTCATCTAAAATTTGTCCACTGTTTCCGGCAATTTGAGTTCGGAATTTGTATGCATTATCAGCCACTAGGAAAAGGACAGGCTGTAGCTTCAGTTTATAAAAATAAAACTGAAATATTTTCTTACCTGGAATCGCAACCCAGGAATCGTTACCACCAACAGCAGTTCCGCCAGTCGGCCATGAAAGAACGTTAGCACCATTGCCAAGGTTGGATCCAGCCACGTTGACTCTCTGTACAATGCAATCAAACGAAATGCTCATTAATTTTAAGATTTATTCAAACGCATACTGCCAAAAATACTTACCAATCCATCGCCAACATTTTTAATTTCGTATACTCCACCTCTGGTTAGCAAACCCATTTTTAAATTCTGGGTGTAAGGAAGAAAATCGCCAAGTAAGGAGTGTCAAAGTCGAAAGGAAGATTAAAAATCAATGCCTTTTCTTGATATACAAGAATTGACAAAGTAATCAAGCCAAGAAAACCAGTCGAAGCATACTCATAGTTTATCACTTCGGAAGGTTACTTAATTCTACAATCATTCTAAATAAGAGTTTTTGTGGTTTGATTTTAAAATCACTGGGAAGAACTAGTTATTCGTTAATTCAATCATTAAATTCGATTGTTGGACAATTTAATTGCAGATAAAAGTAACACGGAAATGAATTAATATCAATATCGTCTCAAAATTACGATGATTGCTGATTATGGGAATGCCACATGAATAGTGATAAATTACAGATGTTTGGCCAGGCCAGAAGGACAGACCACAATCACGATTACGGACAGGATGACTAAATCCAAGTCTCAATTATCACCCAATTTTACTGGTATATAAATCCCAAGATTTTCCTCCTTCCTCCTTTTGGCTTCACGGAAGATTTTTTGTAGGTGAGGACTTTGCTTCATAAAATGGCACCAAACAACAATGGAACCACTGCCTCCGGCTTAACTGAAGGAGGGACTTATTTCATTGAAAGCGTCGAGAAGGGACTGGTAAATAATAATAAATTATTTACCAGTATTTACGAATCAGAATTATTCGTATTCATATTATTACACTATTAATTTATTTTTGTTATCGCAGCGCATTAATGTGAAAGGAGCCAGCCTTGACAATGGTACGGACCGGACATTATCAGTTGGCCACGTCAGGCCAATAGCTGGAATGATAAGTGGAAAGGGAACTGGCAGGGATCGTTATATTTAAAAATTGTTCTTATTCAATGTTAAAAAATGATACTTGATTTTATTCAGACGATGGAATTAAATTCGAAGTACAGAATGGTAACGGGAAAGTACTTGATGAAGCTGAATCAACTCATACCGCTTGTCTCTATGTAAGCAAATTAATCCCATTTTTCGATTTATGTTCTATTGTTATTTTTAATTTAAATTATAGGGAGGTCATGGCGGGAAGAATCAACATTGGATTCTCAAACCAGTCGCTTACCAGATTAGAAACGTTGAGACAGGAAAAGTTCTCAGAAGTGCTGGGTAAGTCATTTCGCTGTGTACCGTAGCCTATTGTGATTAGACGTTATTTTTTTTTTAAATTTTGACAATTTCTGAACCTTAGGCACGGAAACACGATTCCGACAGTCCCAGAAAATCGATCTGATCACAACACTTGGTGGACTTTTACTCAACACGGATCAGTTGATTTGGTCCAGAAGTCTCAACTTGTGGAACTTGCACTTCACCCCAAGCCCCAGTACCAGTCTTATCCAGGGATTTTTCTGAGGACGTAACAATTGTCTGTTCAACAAGGGGATTGATCTGGTCAGGATGTGGCTTTTTTAATTCAATCCAAGCAACGGACACGTTTCTTTCCCGGAAATATGCAAATACTGGCAGAATTCAGAAAAGATATTGGCTTTTAATTATTTCCTTGGACCTATAATTTCAATTACTCCAGGGTTTGCAATGCAATAAACTTGTTAATTTGGCTTCAAACCTGAATTTGACTTTATTCGATTCACTAATAAAATTAATTTGCGTTAAAAGAACAAATTAATTTCAATTAATTTTAGAATTAAAGAGATTTAGATTTGTAGCTTTAGCTTGATGGGGCATTTTGCAAATGAATTTGAATTTCCGCGCCTGTGTTACCACCAAGCGTTTTTGGAATTTAATTCATTCTGCTCCTCTGCCAGTTGTCGGTTATCGCTTGGTTGTGGATCTCGTCTCGTCTTCCTTTTCCTTTACTTTGCGTTATTCTATTTCATTCCCTCCGTCCGTATTTTGTATATATATTCGTCGTTTTTTAAATAAAAATAATACAAGTTAAGTGTAGTACTAGAAATCTTCTTGCAAAGAACACAGAAAGGCCGTCATAATGGGTAAGGAAAATTAAACTAAACATTTCTCTTAACGATATTTCGCATTTTCTAGCTTTAATGGTTAGCACGTTAGCAGTTAGCATAGCCTAGCATAAGAGTGAATGGAAATAGACGCTGAAACACTGAAAAATATTGTCAGATGAAAGGTAAAGTGTTTATGAGTAGTGAAGTGATAGTGAGCATAAAATGCATTAATTGACCTCTTGATCGATTGAACGAGGAAGATGTTAAGTCTAGTCTAGTGCTTGAAAGTATTGGTAATTGGTATTGTAGTTTCTTTTTCTTTACCATTCTTGCTTTAATTAATTTTGATTAATTCTGACGAGCAACGGAGCTTATTTTCCTCAGACAGACGAAGATCTAATTCTGAATCTAAACCTATCCACTAGTCCGACCTTAGTTTTTGTTTTCTAACTTTTGTGGCTAAAAAAGTGACTCACGTTCAACACTAATTTATTTCAGCAACTCGGAAGATGAAAACTTACTTTGGAGGAACTGTGGAAAAACTAGAAAAGGGCAAAACTTACGGATTGATGTTCACCTACTGTACGAGCACATCCAGGATGCTTTTTCGATTGAATGATACTCCGAACTTGGTAATGAATGAGTCAAATCTGCCCTAACCAACATAACTGTCGCTTACACTTGCTATAAGATATTTTTCCTCTAGAAAATGAAACTACAACCACTTTTGAAATATTACAAAGAACATCCAGACAGATCCGTACTCCGAATTCCCCCAGAGGAAATTACTATTCAGCAAATGGTAGCGGTAATTCCTGAACAGAAAGAAAAGCTACCATTTCGTGGAACCATTCATAGAATAATGAATGAAAATGGGAAAGTTACATTAGCAGTACTGAATATTGACCTAGGCAAATGTTATGAATGCAATGTCGAAGAGATTTACCATATTTTGGAAGAATTTGTCGAAATTCCAATTGACGTGAGTCAATCTTTTTTATCTTACGTTTATGTAAAAAAAATCCCGTAGATTTAAACAATTCTTTTGTCTCACCAGATGATTGACTCAGTTTTGGATGGATTACTAACTTTCTACTCCAATTCTGTGTATGGAAAGGCTTTGGCAACCCATCGCCATTTGTTGAGAGGTATCACCGTACAAGCTAAGTGCGAGGGCTACTGGCAACCTCCTAATGAGCGTGAGAAGCCCCTCTTGAAGATTCGCTTGGAAGATGGCACCGACTTCAACAAGATCGTGCTTCAAACGATCTACAGTCTTTGTCGAGGGACTCTTCCTCCTCCCATTCGCTCATCTAAGCGATCTAAGCAGCCTGAAGTTAAGGTAAGTATTATCCAGTCTACTTTGTTTCTGGAGGCAATTGGTTATTCCTGCTTCACGCTTAAGCGGATCTATAACAATTTAATTCTTTAGGTGGGCCCTGTTAAATGTTTCCCATGCCATGTGGAAACTACTGGAGAGGTCTTCGTTCATTTGGAACAATCGTTTGCGACAGAAATGGAGAACTTATTGAAAAAAGTGTCTTTAGAGGAACTCCTCAAGCGAGGGAATGAGTATAAGGCTGGAGAATTGTCAAAAGATGCTGTTTACATAGCTCCTCTGGGGGATGGGCCAGAGTTATACCGAGCTAAATTTTTGGGAATCGACACACCCGGACCAGATGGAACACCAATGGTAAGCAAGCATTTTTTTTCTTTTATAAAAATTCGATTATGTCAAATATGGTAAATTAATTGATTTTTTTACAGGCTTTGGTCTACTATATGGATTATGGAAATGAGGACATTGTTCCTGTTTCGGTCATTCGAGCTGCTCAGTTGGTTGATAAAAATCTCGAGAAAATTCCTCCATTGGTTAGTCTACTAATTACTAAATAATGCTAATTAGAATCTTATTTTTCTGTTTTGACTGGTATAACCTTATTTCTAACAGCAATATTTTTACTCATTGTCATTTAGTGCCATCAAGTTTACCTAAAGTGGATTCAGGATTTCATTGACGTGGGTGCAGCTCAAGATGAAGTTATGGGACAAATGTATCATTTGACGGTAACTTTTCTATATTTATTTTATTTTATTTTATTCTGAAAATAATTTTTTTATTATATTCATTCCAAAAGGTTCGGCAAGAAAAGAGAGATGAGTTTCCCGTCGTTGTCCTCAATCAAACAAACCCAGATGGCGTTGAGATATGTTTGAACAAATTCTTGATTGAAAATCAGATTGCTAGCCCAGGAAATTTGGTCGAAATTACTCCACAAGCTGGACCTAGCGGAAACCAGACGAAGACAAAGGGGAAGTGAAGGAAGCGGTGAGCAGTATTGTTAGGAGTGTATATACGTTATGAATTGGCAGTAGTTAGTTTCTGTTCTGAGTTTAGTTTATGACTATTAGGAGGTCATTCTCATTTCTACTACAAGACTTTATCATTATAATTTACTCTGTATAGACGTACAGTTGTCCAAATAAACTTGGACTCTTATCAGCAGCATTCATCTTCTTGAGATCATTTCATTTCTGCATTTAACTTTTTTCTCTAGGCTTGGTTAGTTAGAAAAATTCCTACGAAGACCCTCTATTTATTTATCACTTCAATCTGAAATGCTGAATCATTAGACAAAAGGTGATTTTGAAATTGACCTTTTATTGCGATTTATTTGCTATACGTACAAATGAAGAGCGTAAGTAAAAGTAAATACAGAAGAAAAATATTTCAAGATGTGAGATAGATAGTGCGTTTTATGTACCTATGTGACTTTATCTAACAACTAGAAAGTTTTCGCAAATTGAACGAAGTAAATCTAAAATTTTACTTCAGTTTTGACTTGAGATGTTTTAGTTTTACTTCGTCTCAAATCTTGTAAGCATCTGAAGAAATTATGAAAAGCTTGACTGAGCTAATGAAATGAGAAAAGCCTATCCTTACAACATGTAAGAAAATGCCTTACTCGCCTAAATTCAATCTAAGGCAATGAAATGATTGCTTTTACTTATTTCTAATATAAGTACAAAGATAACACAAGAGAACGCTTGATTGATAAATACACACATAAATTTTCACGCGTCAAAGCTATTTGACTATTTTTCCTGCTCTCTCGTTAAGTAGAGTTGATTACGTGCGCACGTATTAGACAGACTATTATATTTAGACACCTAATATATAACGCATAGGGTTGTATCGTTCGTATCATCATCGTAGTGATGATTTTTCGATGCCAATTCAATTTTAACTTTAACCATCTAGCGTCGGAACTTTAACAGAACCAGTCTCCTTGAATTCTCTCACGTGTTCAATTGATAAAGCAGCATACTGGCTCACTATGGATGTTCCAGGAACAAGCAAAAGGAGCAATTCAATCCCTCCTTCTTTTTCTAACAATGGGCAATACTTGTGAGCTAAAAATGATATTAGTAAGTAAATTTGAATCATATGTTCAAAAATTAAGATTTCGTAAATTATCAAAACTTACGATAAACACGCGTGAGATTAGCTAGGGCCCACGCTGCCCATAATTGACAAACGCTCGTATGATTGATCGTTAAAAGTCGAAGGATAGGTTCAAAAGACCTGAAAAAATTTATTTAATTGTTGAGAATTTAACTGATTTGAGTTGTACAAATACAATTTTCGAGTTCTTACCTGTAATTAATATTTCTCTGTGAATTAATATCCCATCGAGCAATATTTCTTTGCATATTTTCAAGCACCGCTTCCCTAGTTGGCAAATCAATTCGCCAAGCTTCAACACCGTCTGATAATATATGNTCTGATAATATATGCGCCAATACTCCAGCTGCGTTGTAACTGACCTCAATGTTATCTTGAGTTGAGTCCAGCAGAGTGTAAAACACATGGACAAAATCACGTGTCATAAGTTGAGGGCGTAAAGCAGGGACTTCTGCTACATTGCCCAATAGGCCTAAAATTACAAAATGAATTAACCAATCCATAAATTCTTTTCAGGCACCAGTCAGAAAAATAGTTTAAAAACGTACCCATCATATTTCTAAGTAGTTCAGGCTTATTTGGAAAAGTGTTCAAACAATTTAGGAACAAAACCATTCCATCTCCACGCAAAAATCTTTCACAATTTTCGGCTGTTTCATCTGTCACGTTCCACATTGTTGACCAAGCAATTTCCATAACGTCATCACATTCATTGCGGGTTAAGACGGTCTTGAATCAGGAGTAACATTTTCTACAGAGATCGGATCGAAACAAATGTGAAGAAAGTACGAATTAGGACAAATCAATCCAAATTACCTGTATAGCTCCCAAATCTCCGACCAATTGTTTGTGTCCTCCTTCAACTTGGCAAGCTAGGGAATTTAGCAAATAAATCGCTACACGTTCAACAAAGTCCTCTTGTGCCGCATGAGTGCCTGTCGTACTCAGGATTTCAAGTAAAATTCTGACTAGTTTTTCATACTTGAACATCTAAAACATTCAAAAAGTCATTTAGGCATGAATTAATTAGTACAAAAAATATATTAGATATAAAACTCACAACGTCCTGTGGTATTTTAAATAAGCAAATCGTCAAACATCCATTCCTCATCATTGTTGAATCAAATTTGTGCATTTCCATTGCTTCTACGAGTGTTGATAGAATTTGTTTTCGGAGAGCTACTCCAATATTATTCTTTCCTTCGTAGTGTTTTACAATGTAAAACAAACTGGCAGAACCGGATATTTGCACGTGTTTTTCTCCCAAATGACGACTCATAGCTGTGAGGATTAAATTCAAGCTTAGATTGACATTTAGGCCTTTTTCTCCACGGAAGAGATGGAATAGGTCATTCAAAACTTTCTCCAATACTTCGTGACGATCAAGGTATGCCTAGAAATTAAAATAGGATGAGTTAGGTCGATTTCTTTTAGTTTTCTTGAGATGATTTACCTGACAGGCCGTTAAAATCTGAACTTCATCCTTGTCTCCAGCAATATTTTTGGCTGGGATATGATGCCTATGTGATGCATCATGGTGTGTGGAATACAATCCTAAAAATTCCAAGGGTCGATTGACTCGACTATTCAGTCCGAGTATGTCACAGTTAGAAGCACTCTGAGTTGCAGCCACTCCACGACCAGCCAAATTTGTTCCACTGATATCCAGTGAATTCAAATAAGGCATAGCAGTCACGAGTGATGAAAGGAGTTCATTAGGGTTTCGGAATATACTTGCATTTTCTGAAGATTGACTTATGTCCAGATGGCTAAGCATAAAAAAACAAGAAAAATGATGTTAAAATTAAAATTAAATATACGAGTAAGATTTTTATTCTTACCGAAGTTTTCCAAACCCTTTCAGCACCTCAAATCCTTCAGGTTTTAGCGTTACATTATATAAACACAAATAAACCAAATTCTTTGCATCTCTCAAAAATTCCAACTCTTCAATATCCATGCAATTGGATAAATCCAAGTGGGTTAAAATCTCGTAGTTTGGAATTAAATTCTTCCAATAAATCGGATCATGAATATGTAGGTTCCATAACACTAGGCGGCGAAGTTTTGGGGTTTGGAGTATGTGCGGGGGAGTTGAAGTGAGAACTTCTACAGGAAATTGACAAAATTCACGTTGTTTTAGATAAAATGGCTAATAGTTAGTATTTTCATATTAATGTACAAACCTTCATCTCGTCCATATAGTTCTGGTAAAACTTGGACAGTGTTTCCAATATTTAAGCTAAGTAATTCTCCTCCATTGTTGTTGATGATTTCAAGACTTGCATTGCTCAGTCTATTACAGCTATGAATATCTATTTCCACTGGTTTGTGTTTCATTAATTTTTCAAAAGCATCGTCTGACACTGTAGAATTACGGAGTGCCAAGGTTTTGAGACGTGTCCTTGCAGTATCCTAGTTATAGTAGTTCACAATTAATTAACATGAATTACCGATATTTCAATATGTTAAAAGTAAACATACTTCAAAAACAGGGACGACGCTCCCATCAAAAGATTCGGATTCCTTATCCGCTACTTCGAATAATTTTTCACAAACATTTCCAGGTAGTACAACTCCAGGGCGTAATTGTGATGATCCAAATGTACTGAGCGTAGTTGGTAAATTACTCATACAAAAACGGGCCGTGAGGTCAAGGAGAGGGGGTGGGTCCGTGTCAGATCCCATTTTCGCGGTGGTTATGCTAAAACTATGGATCCTATTTTGATTGATCAGAATACTAACATTAGCATTATTATAATCTGCATATTCCAAGTGAATCATCGTGAATCACTGGACTGACTGATTTAACCAAGAAATCTTCTAGTTTCTAATACCTTGACCTTCCCAACTGAAAATTGGTTCTTCAACGAGCAGCAATTTGTTTAGATTTTTGTGTCCAGAGTCACACTGAAAATTGTTTTTAGCTTGTATTAAGGTCCCTGGGCAATAAAATCTGAAAAATATAAAAGAATATTTCAAATTCACATCACTTGCCCAAAAATCAAGACAAAACTAACCCTTACCTCTTATTATTTTCTTCCAAATTAAATTAGTATAGATTCATTGTTGTAATGTAATTCTAGATTTATTTGCAACATCCAATTCCGTACGTAAACACAAATGATTAAATATTGTACGTCTAAGTACAAATGAGGTAAGAGACTAGTTTAGTGCAGCTAGCTAGACAAACAACTGCAACTTTATTATTAATCCCATCTAAATGAGCAAAGCAAACTAGCCAATGCGTAAAACTTTTGTGAAAGTGTTATGACTCTTATTACTATCATCATATGATAGCAAATAGCAAACAAGCACAGGAAACGGTATAACGTACGTATAAGGGATTTGCCAAGAACAAGAACGAGTTAGAAATAAAAGTTTCTGCTGTACATTTTCACTACACCCAGGCCCAACCAACTGCGCAAAGACCATAAAGAATTGGATGGAGGCTAACTTGGACTTTTAGGGTGGTCAGCTCAATATTTACTAATATAACGATCCAATGATGCAATGCGAAATTGAAGTGTTGCTATTTAACTAATTACTCAATTAATTAATTCATATTTGCATCGTTTAGGGTTTATAATATGCGAAACTCTAAGATGGATTTTATTTTATCCGGTTTCGTTTACGAGAAAATATTCTATTGGCGTCATAGACTCGACCCGACGTTCTTTCCTTTGTTTCTTAAAAATACGTTCGTGATATTTTTACTACACTACTACGGTTAAAATCCATAGTTATATTGCGTATTGTATATAAATTCACTTAAGTTTAATAGTAAAGATACCAGCGAAGTAACTATAAAACTATGATAGTAGCAAGTATCAGCATATTTTACAGCTATTTCTATTTATACGTGTTTTACGAAATGATTTTGGTTTTCTATTTTGTTGACAAAACACTAAACACAATAAGTCTTCTAGGAAAATATATGTTTAATTTCTTAGAACTATTACGTGGTTTGTACTAAACCTCCGATACGTACGAAGTACGAAGGAACGAGGGTTGGAAAAATTACAATTTTTACATAAAAAATTCAAACGTATAAAAAATGTTTAGAATGTTTTTAAAAAAATGTAAAAAATGTTTAATTCTAAAATAATCCAGCTTGCAATTGTTGAACAACATCCAAACTTCGGATTCTTGTCATGTTATGATCAATCATACGAAGTGATTCCCCCAGTTTAATTGTTTCTACTTCATTGGAACTCCCATCTCCAAATTTCCGATCCACGGTCAAATTATAAACCAGCTTAATACGAAAATAGAATACTAATTAATTTAAAAGCTCAGCTAACAAAGGATTCAATCCAAACTTGTGAATCTTACGGTTATAAACTGTTCAAAGTTAATCACACCAGATCTTTCTACATCAACACTGTTGAAAACAAGTATGCGAACCTCTTCACTAGTCTTATCGCCAAATTCGTTCAAAACAGTAGAGCTAAAGAAAAAATCAAAGTTAAAATTATACAATAAATTGTAGAATGTGTGTTTTTGAATATGAAATTACAACTAATAGCATTACAATTCTTCTTGGTCGATTAAATTATCACCAGTAGCATCAAAAACTGCAAAAGTAGTTTTAAGTCGATCAATCACTGTTTTATCCCATTTTGGAAATTGTGACAAATCAACATCCTTGTAATTAAATTTTTCTGCAGCCTCCTTGACTACTTTTCTCTCTTTATAAACGCGATCGAAACGTTCCTTTGTTGCTGGATCCAAGTTGACCAATTCCTCTAAGTCTGCTGGTGTTAATAATTGTTGGCCTTTACAAAAAAAAAGGTAAATAAAAAACTGATTAAACTTAAAATGTATCCAATGTCTTACCAGGCTGCTCATCCGGAGGTCTTTCAAATGAGATTGGTTTTGTAATGAGAGGAAAAGTGAATACGCGACCAAAGTAATTTCTAACGGCTTGAAAACAACGGTCTCGATATTGAGCCAATCGTTTGAAATCAACCCCTGAAAATCCGGGTCCTACGGTAGAGTCAGACATTGTCGTCACACTCGATTTAGCAACTTCACTTGTCACGCTATTCAAATCGCTTTCAGTCGTGGAACTGTTAACAATTAAAAGTGCCTTAGGGTTCTCCTGGGGGGAAGGTGCTTTTTCGTAGTAATCGTCCATCTCTCCATAGGAGTTTGTCTGACCCTGTCCCGATAACCGACTTTGTGAAGATAACCGACGATGAGTGGTGGTGCTAGGAACATTAAGGACATTTTTCTTTCCACGATTGTCCGCCATGATGAACCTGACCAACCTTAAACCAGTGCGAACCTATTAGACCTTAATAAAATCATAGTCTAGTCTCGCGTCAACCGTGTAAACTTCAATTAGACCTTGTCATTTTTTGGAAAATCTAGAATTAAATACAAGTAGAATTAAACAAACTGTAAAAAATGTCATGGTTCCAGCCAAAAAATGAAATATTCATATGTCAAAAAATTATCCAAAGCCAAAATTCGTAAAATAGAATATTTTGTTTCAATTTTACGTTTTCCCCAGAAATTAAACACTTTTTCATGCAGTTTGGGTAATTAATGCGTATTACTAGTATGCATGAATGCAAATTTAAATGCATAATGACTCGGCGTGAGTGGCAGACTTGAATTTTTATTTTGCTTTTCCATTGTTCAATTTTTATTGCTGAGTAGAGTCGCTTTCCATGCAAATGACTGCATTCGATGCAAATAATTCATGCAAGTCAAGTCTCTTTAGATTCGGGAATCCTTAATTTTTCCAATTCGTGGTGCGTATTACCATCTGCTTTTGGCTAACTTTCCTTCAATCATAAAAATTGCGTGCGGGATTAGATGGACTGACGGATGGATGGATGGATCGATGTCAAGGACAGATAATTCAATTTGTGTACAAAAATGATGCTTAATGCTTAACTTTCAGTAGAGTCGGAGTTCCTTTATAGTTATAAGCAAAAGCAAGAAGGCAAGATGCAAGCGAATGATAACCAAATAGATACTCAACTTCACTTGACTCATTCCAGTCGAACTCCCTGGAGAGTTAAATTAAATTGAATAGATTGAATAACCTTTCATTAAATTAAATAATAATGTTTCGTCCAATTTGTGTTGAAGTTTCAAGTCAAGAAACCACAAGCCAGAGCCATACCCGAATTTTGTATCCTTTTCTGTGTGTATCGTATCCATGAATGAGTAGGTAGGCATAAAAGGCAGAAACTTTTACAAATTTGACGTGTTGACTGCAAAATCACAATTTGATGGATCCAAGAATTATTTTAATTTTCGTAGTTTCTGCCACAGTGCTAGAATTTTGTGTAGGGAACTCTCTCAGGTAATTTTGCAATGTATTATCAATCATAAATTCATCTTATATGGGTGGATTTGTAAATTCTTGTTTGACCATTAAGTCCAAATGGAAAGCATGGAGGAGTTCTGCTGGAAAAACGCAGATTGAGAGCAGGTAAAAGAAAGAAATATTTGATGGACAAAGATTTTTAACATCGCCTGGTATAATTACTGCAACTTCCACCTGTAGATGGGAAACCTGTTGTAGTTATAATGAAGGCGTACATTTTGGACATTGAAGAAGTCAATTGTGTCAACCAAGTGAGATTGATATTACCATTTGTCTGATTAAGGAAGGAACAAAGTAATGTACATCCTAAAATTATATTTCAGGAAGTGACAATCGAGTTGTACTTGCAACATTTTTGGCGAGACCCTTCATATGACCTCGGACCAGGGAGAAGAGCAGAGGTGAATTTGATGGAAATGGAAAACTATAAATTTACACAATATTATTTGTTTCTAAACCCAATAGGTTGACTCAAAATCAAACACAGATGTTTGGATCCCTGATACTTATGTAGTGAATGCAAGAAAATTTGACATAAGGAAGCATGACATTACACGAATCGGGCATGGAGAATTGGAGAGATCAGAAATGTAAGGGCTGCAAAGCAAAGCCAAGGTTAAAAAATTGTTGAGTCCCATTTGGCTAATTCTGACTAAAATAAATTGTAGAATCACAGTCACAACTAAATGTGCCATGGAAATTTTCACTCTATCCTTTTGATCATCAAAGATGTTCAATAGATTTGGAAAGTTGTACGTAAAACTAGCAGCTTTTAATACATGAGATCATTGGCACGTAAAATTCTTTCAGCATTACGTTTTGACCTTTTCAGATTCGTTTACCACAAATGACGTTCAATACATGTGGGCTGAGGGTGGTGAAAGTGAAGATGAGGAAGCTGTAGTAATTCTCCCAGCCGCAAAATCAGTATTACCGTTCAGAGTCATGGATGTTGGGAAAGAAGCGACGAATATGACTTATTTAGATGGTTCGTCGGTATATCCTATAAAATTAATAGTTAAGTTGACTTTTAATCATACATTTCTTCCTAACAGAAATTTATTCCCGTGTGAGTATTCAAGTTCATTTAAGAAGACATTGGAACACTTATCTGGAATCGTTTTATGTCCCAATGACTTTCTTCGCATCACTTTCTCTCCTTAGTCTTTGGCTAGTTTATCCAAAAATAAGTGCTATGGTCAACTTTTTTAATGTGAGTTGAGTTAAAACTGCTGAAAATAGCATTGATTTCAATATTTTGATTTTTCTACACAGATCAGCCTTGTTAATATTTTCCTCCAGCTGTATCAAAGCAACTCGGACCTTCCAAAACTTTATTACAAAACAGCCCTCACGACTTATTCAATCATCTGCTACGTGTTCATTTTTTTAACTTTATTTTGTAAGTATGAAAAAGCTAAACAATTTTTCAAAGTGGTGGCCTAATTTCTAATATTTTACGTATTTGCAGTAAATGTTTACATTTTATTTTACATAAAGACTGATGAAGATGACTTGGAGGTATACTGTGTAAATTTGATGGAAAATTATAAATTTTGACTTTAAATTAACCAAACACTAACATGTTTTAGGATGACCGTGACAATCGTAAATCTAGTGACAGTCCAGCTAATCAAGGAAATAATAGTGCCACTAGCACTGGCCCCAGGAATGTCACAACTTATATAATCAAGTCGACATCACAATCCGCCACAGGAGATAATGGAAATGATCCTCCGGACCCAAGCAATTGGCTGATAATCAGAACTCGGCTAATGGACAAGTAAAATTAACTAATTTTCGAATATGCCAGTATCAGTATGAAAGTCTTGATGTAATTACAGGTGCAGGCGTAATGCACACTGGACTTTGCTGGGAGCTTTTATTTTCGCAAAACTAATCTACTGGATCACTCTTCTTTCAATTCATTACTCATACGTAAGATCGAATATCACAAAGCAAACATTCAATTGATTACAGGATTAGAGAGATTCATTAATGTTCATGACGTAGTGTAGTTGATTTGTTTGAAATTCTCGTTTTGAGAAATTTAACAGAAATAAAAATTCAGTGACAAAAATAATACTGTACTGTACCGTGCTTTTATTATGAACCAGCGAATCTCTGGAACTATCCCTAAATCCAAGAAATAGAAATAAATAAAAGTCTGATATAAGAAAGCTTATTGTTTGTACTCTCAAGAATTGATAATCATTAAAATCACACATAACATTAATATTGTATCGTTATTCATCGGTTGAATAAAAATTCTAAAATTGGAATTTCTGCTTTTATCATGTTTGGATTACAATCTTACTGATACCATGAGTCAGTATCGAATTTATCGTTAAGAAATTCTAAAAAGCCCGAAATGATATAACACATATTTTTGGACAGGTATTTCCCAGAAATCGGGTAACTTGGATATGAAATCTGGACTGGATAATCAAGGAAGTCTCACGCGCGGAACTCAATTTTATTTTCCAGTCAAAGTCAAATAAACAAGTATTGAAGTATTTTCAATTCTACATAAAAATATTAACCATTTGACCATTGAGTTTGACCTTTTACTCAAAATGGCAGAGACAAGTCCACAAAGTGAAGGGGGAACAAGTGGTAATAATGTCGAATGTTTTCAGAATTTTACAGCCCCTGAGGTATTTGTACAAGGACTGGCAGGGATGGTGAATCAACAGGATGTCGAAACAATTATCAGATCTCAAAAATACATGTAAGACAAATCTCGTACCCAAAAATAACTGCTGATCTGCTCAGTATTTTAATAAATTTTCAGGTTGCAAAGATTTGAGAAGACGAATGAAATGTTAACCAATTGTAATGCCTTGTCTACAACACGGTTTCAAAATGCTGTCGTGGATTTTAAAAAACACACTCAAATGTTAAATGAAATGAGGAAAGATGTGGATAATATATTTCGTAGAATTCGGACGATAAAAGCTAAACTGGCCAGCCAATATCCTCAACATTATGAAAGTAATCCGAAAATATTTTGTAAATTTAGCTAATTAATGACTTGAATGCAATGCAATGTAACATTGTTATTCTTAATTTCAGCTGCAGCCTCAGCTCAAAGACGTGAAAAAAGTCAAGAGAAGGAAGCCGACGAGGAGGAGGAAGAAGAATTAGGGTCAGCTCAGGGGTCAACCAATACATCCAGGCAACCATCTCTCGATAAATCTCAATCCGTCGATATCCCTAGCAGCAGTACTGCTAAAAACGATTGAACAAATATTTTCATGATCAATTTATTAATTTAATCAAGGCTTTACATTCCAATTTCAAAATAAATTGTACACAAATTAAGATAAAGTAACAACAAACGATTGATTAGTTCATTTTTTTTTTACAAAACTCTCGGACTCATAGTAGGCGTAGGAAAGGCAGAGCCAGGGACTGAAATTCCAAAACTGCCATCCTTTGCAGTAACTAAATTATAATTCAAATTGGACCAATCTGGGACTTGCCCCGTTTTTAGATAAAATTCTTTACTAACACCACGTAAATTCAGAGCTTCTGTGGATCCATAAATTGCTCCGCCGATCCAATTCAAGCAATTCTCTTGTACAGGGACATGAACAAATATTTTCATGATCAATTTATTAATTTAATCAAGGTTTTACATTCCAATTACAAAATAAATTGTACCCAAATTAAGATAAAGTAACAACAAACGATTGATTAGTTCATTTTTTTTACAAAACTCTCGGACTCATAGTAGGCGTAGGAAAAGCAGAGCCAGGGACTGAAATCCCAAAACTACCATCCTTTGCAGTAACTAAATTATAATTCAAATTTGACCAATCTGGGACTTGCCCAGTTTTTAGATAAAATTCTTTACTAACACCACGTAAATTCAGAGCTTCTGTGGATCCATAAATTGCTCCGCCGATCCAATTCAAGCAATTCTCTTGTACAGGGACTCCAAAAATACGAAACTCTAGGGAATCGGCTAATTTGTCCTTGTACATTGTATACGTTGACAATACTTTTTTTACATCACGAACAAGTCTTGATTTAAATCCAGGGAGCATTGTTGATCCACCGGCCAATATGATTGATTTTGCTAGATTTACTTTGGCATCCGTATGGACACTGTAGAATTAGGCACAGAAAGTAGAAATATTAAACATATTGGTTCAGATTTTAATAAAATAATGAGTTATTAGAATTTACCTTGATAAGAACATCCAAAATCATCCTAGACAAAGAAATTCCTTCGAGATCTTCATTTTGAAACCAAAATTCACCTGCCTTTTCTCTTAGGATTCCATCAAATTGAATAAAATTATCTCCGTTGACGTCATAGTGAAATGGCTTTAATTTTGGTGACAATTCTTCAGTTTTACCCTCCGCTAATAAATTCGCTCTATCCAGACGAGTCACAAAACAAGTCTTGACACGAATGTTCTCAATAATAGAGTCGTTCAATAGCTCTTTGATTGACTCTTTCTTTTCCTCCGAGTCTACAATGCAATGCTCATGCAAAAGGACAGCCAGATTTCTATAAATTTAAGAAAGAACAAATTAATGGCCTCAAATGGCTTAGGATAATTAATTTAATTACTCACTTATCAAAATCCTTGGCTCCCAAATCAAAAGCTTGAATACTGGAAAGGAGAGTGACGCCAGCAACAACTGGGATTACAATCGCCTCTTCATATCCAACGTCCACAACTAAAGCTGTATCAGTGCCAGCTGCAACAATTGCAGCCAAAAACGCTTGAATACTGGAAAGGAGAGTGACGCCAGCAACAACTGGGATTACAATCGCCTCTTCATATCCAACGTCCACAACTAAAGCTGTATCAGTGCCAGCTGCAACAATTGCAGCCAAATGAGCTGGTAGCCACATTACTTGTAAAATTTCATAGTGTAGATATAAAACTCGGGCTAGAACACGTCGGAATTTTGTAACACTGAATAAGGATTCGATTATGACCACTTTGCGATCTTTGGGAGTTACCAGGATGTGCCTAGACAAATATAAGTTCAATTAAAATATTAAAAAAGATGAATTAATCAAAACAAAAAATATTTATAACTTACCTAAAATATATAGAATGTAAAAATTCTACGAGCATTTGATACAAATCCGTTTCATCTGTATAATCGTATAGCCGCCGAAATATGGCTGGATTATCTTTATCCCGGACAATAGTTGGAATAATACATCTTGGAGAATTTTCTCCAGCAAATCCAGCCCTATAAAATTTGGAGTTTAATAAATTTAATATAATTCATTTCAGCTAAATACGGAAAATAATGTTTTACTTTGTGAGTGCATGTCCGATTTCCAGTACGACAGCTGGTTTCTCGTTGATCATGCCAAGTCCTTCGTAAACTGGCATTTTTAATCAGGAAATTCCCCCAAGGATGATTTATTTATCCAAATCTTAAAGTACTGTCCAAAAATACGATTGAAAAACTCTAGTTTTAGTTTTCTCTTGTCACAAATAAAATATTTTACAAAAATTCCGACAGAACGTATTGAAATTCCCCGCCGGAATGACTCAACTTTAATGCGTTCGGGGTAAAGTGATAAAAACAAATTCCGATTCCGATTCCGGATTTTCATATCATTTTCGCTTCTAAACTTTCCTTTGATTTGGAACATTTTCTATTCATCTCATTTCTTGCAAGTGAAAAGCCCGATTTTCGTAAATTAGTTTGTTAATTTCGTTCGATCGGTTCAAGAAATCTGGATAAGTTTAGATTTAATGTCCTGTCCATTAACTTTAAGTTGATAATCTACTGATGGAACCTTTGGGAAGCATTAAACATAACGAGCACTTAAGGAGTAGTATTACGCATAAAACAATTGATTTAAGAAATGACCTTTCCAGGACAAGGCTCAGTCAGTTGATTTGGTGTCTGACCTTGAAAAGAAAGATCTGTTTCCCCGAATTCGATCCGCGAACGAAACCAAATGCGTTTTTTTTGCAAGCTCGTCGGGCCTAATGGTTTGCACTAGAGAACTGTGAAAAGGCTCCTAATGGTATCCTGACGCAAAAGACTTGGCCAAACCAAACTGGGGGATCTCCTTTGACCAACCTGGATAAACTCCTTTTATAGAATTCTCTTTGGGCCAATTCCGCCAGACACGATTCAGACTTTTATCACAACTCACCGCACACGCGGGGAAATAGTTTGTACGTACGCTGAGCCACTTGCTGCAGAAGCTTTCCAGGAATTGCAACTCAATTAACCCATAACACAACACCTACAAACTCGTAAGTTCTTTTAAATCTCTTGTTAATGAAAATAAATCAAAAATTTTTATACAAAACCACATGAGCAGGTGTAATACTGAAATTAGGCTGAAATTATTACAAAACTTTTCCAAGACAGTTACAAAATTTCTTGAACTCAGTTCTGCATGTTGTTAACATGTTAACTACAAAACATGGTTACAAATTTGTCTAAAAAAATTTGATGTGGCTATTAGTTAAAAATTCTACAAGATATCATTAGATTCTTCAGTCTGCTGTAGTAACAATCAGTAATATTCTGATAAAATAAGTTACGTATTCAGAGTTTCGATAGAAATTACGAAATTCTCGCATTGCCTCACTGCTTACTCTATTTTTTCTAGATTTTAGCATTAGTACGCCATTCCATGCCAAAATTAACACAATTGTCTCCTCATCTTGCGTGATGACTTCCTCTCATTAATTCACTTAATTGTTCTAATTGTCAATTGTATTATGCTTATCATCGGATATAATTAGAATGGAATAGAAATAGAAGTACAATTTAGGTGAGTAATTCGTTGCATTGAATGGAATGCATGAATGTAGACTTTAATACAGTTGAGTTGAGATTTCATCTCGAGTCAGGCAGTTCTGGCTGTTTTAATGATTTATGAAGAGAAGACATTTTTATCGGTCCATCAGAGAGTCCCAGATATACTTGTAGTAAAAATGATTTATCATTCATGGGTGTGTCATCACTCATCACCTCACCATGTTAATTGTTCTAATTGTCAATTGTATTATGCTTATCATCGGATATAATTAGAATGGAATAGAAATAGAAGTACAATTTAGGTGAGTAATTCGTTGCATTGAATGAAATACATTAATATAGAATTTAATACAGTTTTGAGTTGAGATTTCATCTCGAGTCAGGCAGTTCTGGCTGTTTTAATGATTTATGAAGAGAAGACATTTTTATCGGTCGATCAGAGAGTCCCAGATATACTTGTAGTAAAAATGATTTATCATTCATGGGTGTGTCATCACTCATCACCTCACCATGTTATGATGTATGCTGTTATCCATTCTGCAGATCTCGAGTGCAGTGCAGTGCAGTAAGTAAAATACCCGCCTCGGCGGTGGCCTGGCCACGGCCTAGATTAACCAGGCCGTGACATATTGAAGGTCAACCTTCAATTCCAGCAAATTCTATACCATGCCACGGTAGCTGATTATGTTTCATTTTCATTACGATAATTTAATCCTCTCCTCGCCCATCATCCTCATCCATATCCATATCTTATCCGCATATTTTTTTTACAAAGGGCCACACCACAACGCACTAAACTTACTCCTTGTCTTAACTCTGTCATTCGAATCTACAAATTATACGAGTAAACAAAACTTGAGCCCAAGCCTGTTATTCTAATTAGCTGGATGTGAACTAACAAGGTTTAGTTTAGTTTTGCTACCCATGCATGGCTTGGCATTTCATCTCTAGCAAATACCTCCAATTCGCACCTTGTTTCCTATATGACTGAATTAATTTACTACAGAGTGTAGAATTTTGATTTAGGATATTCCCCTACGTCATAGGCGTTTCACTTATCATTATTTAACACACAATGGTCTAATGTTAGTTCTTCCTGTTCACACCGTAAAATGCCACATGTGCATTTGCTAATTTTTCATTGTAATTACAAAATAGCAACAGGGTGCTAAATATGGCCAATATTTCATAAAATTGTAGAACCTTACGTAATGAGCAATGATTTTATTAAGGTCAAATATGAATGTCAATGTCAATGTCAAATAAGGTGATGCAAAAGCAAAAATAGCCCCCAGAAGGGAAAGGAATCTTTCAGAATTTACTTTTCAATTCTGACAGACTCAAGTTTATTTATCTTTTTTATGAACGCACTTCATCTCCTCCTGTTTAAAGCCTCTGCCGACTGTAGACCATGACCATGACGGTGTAAAATTATTAATTACGACAACCAGCTGTCAGGCCAGGCTTTGACTGTGACTGTGTCAGTAGTGCTGCTGCGTTTATGTTCACAATTACTATTCTTGCCTTTTCCTCCCTCCCTACTTTGAGACGCATTTCTTCCAGAGTCCAAAAATGGTCATAAAATGTCGTAAATATTTTTGACAACCAGCATTTTCCTCAATCTAAACGAATTGGATCAGAGGAAAAAATAGAAGCAGGATTTTCTTAGCCTTGTCCTGATGGAAGGACAAATCTTTTTTATGAACGCACTTCATCTCCTCCTGTTTAAAGCCTCTGCCGACTGTAGACCATGACCATGACGGTGTAAAATTATTAATTACGACAACCAGCTGTCAGGCAAGGCTTTGACTGTGACTGTGTCAGTAGTGCTGCTGCATTTATGTTCACAATTACTATTCTTGCCTCTCCTTTCTTCCCTACTGTGAGACGCATTTCTTCCAGAGTCCAAAAATGGGCATAAAATGTCGTAAATATTTTTGACAACCAGCATTTTCCTCAATCTAAACGAATTGGATCAGAGGAAAAAATAGAAGCAGGATTTTCTTAGCCTTGTCCTGATGGAAGGACAAAAATGATGTCATGCCATGCCAAGCATTGCAAAAATGCTAAAAACCGAATCGGACTAGCTATTCTTAGACGTTAGACGTAGCAAGGCTAAGGCTAAGGCTAACAAAACACCTCCAAACCCGAATTCCACAGAAATGACTCATCCTCTTGACTCATCCACTCGAAAGTTCTGGAATTTGACATTGTGCAGTGCAGTAGAGCAAGCAAATTTCGCTTTCCTTTGATTTTGCTTTGGTTCTGCGCTGCCTGGCCTGTATTATTTTTTTTTGCAAGGAATTAGCTTGCTCGCCTGTGACCATACAGTCCACTGGACTCGGCGTCAACAAAAAAGTAGAATTGACCTTGCAAAAAAATATGTAGATGATGACGATGTGCGTTTTTTTACACACATGAGTGATTTTCCCTCTTGGAATTGCGAATTGTGTGATATTAGCAAGCAAAGCGAGGCGTAGAAATTGGCAAATTAAACTCTGCTGCTGCTGCAAGTGTTTGTTGGTTTTGGATGGCCAATTGAATGTAATTGATAAATTGAATTGGAAAATGAAGTCAGAGTCGCATATAGCCCATGCAATGCACAATGCTCATCTGCCACCCACAAGTAGTATGATCATCAGCCTAATCTTTTCTTCCTTCCTTCCTGGCAACAAAAAATTTGGCAGTAGCTTGTAGTACTCAGGTAAAGTGTTTGCTTGGTAAAATATTATTTGCGAATCTTCCTTGTGTGGGTGTGGGTGGCTTAAGCAGGCTATCGAAACTCCCAGATCGTACTTCTACTTGGTATTTAAACTCAAGTTTAATCCAAATATCTTCAGTCTTACGAGAGAAACAAACAAGTGAAGAGCAAGCAGCAAATTAGCCGAACACAAAATATACACATAAACAGTTTTTCATAAAACTCAATTTTTCAAACTAAAACTTCCATTTTATTTCTGTGTAAATATTTAAATACAAACAAATCCTCAAAAATGTCTTATAGTGCAATGATCCCACTTCGAAACCGTGAATCATTTTTCCGTGACCCATTTTTCTCGGATTGTTGGGACGTCATGGACCGAAGGCGAAGAGATTGGGAACGAGAAGTAAATCATCACTCAAGGAGATTTATGAGCGATTTTGATGACTTGGACAGAGGATTTGGAAGAAATTCTTTTGGAAAACTCTGGGGTCGAGATAGAGGATATGATTTATTGGAGAAAAACGATTTGCTAAATTCTTCTGCTACTTCAGAAAAGGAAGCCAATGGATTTGGACTTCAAAGTGACAAGGACAATTTCAAGGTAAGAATTTGAATTCAAGTCAATATTTGAAAATACCTTCAGAAATTTTAACATTCTTGATTTTACAGGTTCTTCTCGATGTCCAACAATTCAGCCCAGAAGAATTGACTGTCAAAACTTGCGACAATTCAATCCTGATTGAAGGAAAACATGAAGAAAAGAAAGATCCACATGGATTTGTGTCTCGACATTTTACTCGAAAATACACTGTCCCATCCGACGTCAAAGTAGAAGAGGTTCAATGCAATTTATCTTCAGATGGAGTTCTTCACGTCACAGCCCCAAGGTTGAACCCAGCCATTACGAACAAAACAACTACTACAAATTCATCAACAGAAAAAAGACGATCTGCTGAAAGAGAAACCGCCAGCGCCAGCAGTACCGCCAAAGAATATCCAGAACAAAGACGAGCAACTCCAGAAAAGGAAACACGTCGTTCTTCTGAAAGGGAAGAATTGAATAGCAGTGCCAGTAGCCGTTATTCATCTGCTACTGGAAAATCTGATTTGAATGAATTTGGTCGATTGAGAGATTCAGATCGTTTGTCAAGTCGACTTTTTGATTCTTATTATGCTGGATTCCCAGATTTTGATTTGGTTCCATTTTGGCGACGTAGAGACTGGTCTGGTGGACAAGGTGAAATCATTGATCGTTTGAGTGACCACAAGACTAATATTGGGGTATTGAGTGATCGGGACAATTTTAAGGTACGAAATAAAATCAATTTATACAATGTTGTCAGAAACTAACGATTTTTTTCTTGAAACAGGTCCAATTGGATGTGCAACAATTTACCCCAGAAGAACTCAGCGTCAAGACCGTTGACAATGTTCTCGTCGTCGAAGGAAAGCATGAAGATAAAAAAGATTCTTTGGGCTATGTCTCTCGACATTTTACAAGGAAAT
>WJEZ01000740.1:0-23608 GCA_009869925.1 Thalassaphorura encarpata
ATGGGATCATCAAATCAATGAGATCCTCGTGAAAGCAAGTAAAAGACTGTTTATATTTAGAAAATTAAGATTACTTGGTTTTGAAGTCGAAGAACTAAAATTAGCGTATACATCGCTTGTGAGACCTATTCTAGAATACTGTGTTATTACATGGGGTCCTGCGCTGCCTAATTTCTTAATAATTAAATTAACTAAGTTTGAAATAAGATGCCTTGGGTCTGTTATAGGTAAATCAATTTCAGCTAAACAGTATAAGCAAACTTTAGAAATTTTAAAATTAGACTCTTTGGAAATGAGAAGGACTATGCTCCTCAAAAGATTTGGATTTAGTATTTTGAGAAGTGATCGCTTTCGACACTTCCTCCCTACACTGATTCCTAAAATCAGAAATTTAAGGAAAGAAAAACTTTTCCATACTACCCCAATTTTGGATAGGCTTGCTATCACTACGTACCCATCAATTGTAAGATTATTTAATTTGGAGTATGGGGAAAAAGGTAAACTGTTTGGGTTTGACCCGTATTTGCTTTAAGTATACTAACTTTCGGAATATTGGAAACGTTTGTGTAGTACAATATTTTGTATTTAATCAAAATTTACAAGAATAAATTGAAATTGAAATTGAAAATTGAAATTGAAACAAAGGAAAATACGAAGGAACGGAAATACGAGAAAGAATTTAATAATTTTTAGATAGTAGTACTAAATAAAGAAAAATGTGCCGTTAGGATTTATGGCAATTCTGGATATATAGTTTAAACGTTTCTATAATATTTGGACGGCTATATCATATTAGGAGACCATATGAATAAATTTCATACATTTTGTTTAAGAAGTATCAATTATAATTAAATCTTAAATCTATTACAATTCTTACATTTCATGAGTAAAGTAAATCACAAATTCTTTATTTTCAAAAATCGGTTTGTGTTACTTTTTCATTACACATTTAACATGGTGTCAATTAGTAAATTGGCAATGCTAGCAATATCAAAAAAATTCCAATACTTGACGTGGTGGATGTAACTATTACTTAGCATACGGATGTCCATAGCAGCCCCTTCAGCGTCATCTCCTCACAAGAAATGAAGTTGTTTGGTGAAGTTGTGTTTTTGTGGGACGCCAATTTCTCTGGCTTTGTTCACTTTTGAGGGATGTGATGCGTCCGGTCTTGCTAAGAAGTTTCATACTTCAAGCAGAGATGGGAGAGTGGTGAAAGCATTACAAAATTCTACCCTTCTATTCTATTACAATTATACGAATGACAACAATTATTAACCACAGTGGCTAGTCGATCATCACTACTACCACAGCAAGTGCCCTTCATGAGCTGTTGATACCATCAATAAAATTTAAATCCCTAGTGTAATTTTCGGAGATATAGATTTTTGAAAGTTTTTTTCTTCAAATTTTTGAAAATTCTTAACTTGGGCTATAAGGCCCTATGGTTCTTTGGACTCGGTATTTTTTTCGCTTAAATTACATGCCAATATCGGAGGTATCCGGGGCGGATACCTCAAAAGAACGTTTTTTTCTAAATGTTGAATTTTGATGGGCGTTTACTTATTACACACAGACGAGGGTTGGAGGAAAACAGGGAAGGGGTCCGGTGGTTTCCCTCGGCGGGAGTGGAGTGGGGGGGCTGGCCCCTCCCCAAAAGGGGTTTGGAGCTAAGCCCCACTGGGAGAGTAGGGGCACAGCCCCACTCCGTAATTTGGGTTTATGTCGATGAATCCTTCAACAAATGTTTCTAAAATCTGATTTGCCAACAGAAAGCACATGAACCCTAACATTTTCTAGATTAACCTGGAATTTGCAAGCAATTCGGAAAACACTCCCAGTTAAAACCTAATACGAAATTAATGTGTCCAAGACTTGAGAATTGCCTTAGTCATCAACCATCATAAACCTCTCATCGAATCGCTAGTTTTTTTTAAAGTTAGTTAGGCTTGCACATGGCACACGCATATTAGCAGACGATTATAGTTCCAACACTAGCATAAACACTAAAAGTGGAATTGGGGAAGCTGGACACAATGGGGTACCCACGTGTGAGAATTGTAATTCCATCTTAAGCCTAGAATTAGGGAAAAAGATGGGTTCAACATTAGCCTACGGCGATATGTGTTTGTGATTAACGCAAATTAAGCACCGGGGATTCAAGTTCATTAAAAAATCATTGAATATTTTCAAAGGATTTAGGGCAACTATGCTGGATGGATATCTGTAAGTTAAATTTAAACAAAAGGTATATTTTTTTACTTGACATGGTAATTTACTCTTACCTAAAGGTGTTATTCGCCTCAAGATCTCCAAAATTCTAGTGCTTAAAATAAATTAGACTGAAAATCATAAAATGAAGACTGATGTGACTGTCAAACTTGAAGATGAAAAATTGACACCGACTGGGGAAGTGTGGTAAGTCTAGGTCATGCACAGACCCGATATAATTATTCTTGCATTCATTGGGATCCCCTAAAAACAAAAACTTAAAACTTGCCTGTTGAAATCATAATTTTGAAAGTTATGATTTTTTGAAATTTTGGCCAAAATTTTTCTAAAGGCAAATCCCTTTGTAAATTCCACGCTGAATTTTCCATTTTGCATTTCCGCATATTTTTTTCGTCTACAGGTATGGTATAGGAAAATATCAGAAATCACAAAATTCGATTAGCCCAACATATTTGTATTATTTTTATACAATTTTTATACCTGGTTCGGCTCATTTGGATAAAGTTGATTTTTCGTTATTTGTATGCAAAAGCTATGGGTCGGTTGACTTGACAAAGAAATACCGAAAAATCAGCTTTATCAAAATAAGCCGAACCAGGGTCCCGTTTCACCATAACTTTGCACTTTGCGTATTTTGCAAAGTGACCTTTTGCAAATCCAATCAGATTCCGCGTTTCACCACCCGCGAACTTTGCAAACTCGAGTTTGCAAATTCAACAACTTTTCAAGATATTTTGCAAATGGGTAGTGACCATTTGCGAAATAACAATAATATTGCAAAGTTCCATTTTGGTCGAGTTTTTTGCGTCTGTCGTGTGTTCTGACTGTTCTGATGGGTGTTGGTTGGGATCTAGCATGTTCTGAAATTAATATGGCGATGACTGGAGAGAAGCAATGGACTATTCAAATCATCCGGATGTTGCTAGAGTCAAACGTGGCTGGATTGCTGGCATCAGTCTGGAGTGCTCAACTTAATTCCAGGCTAGGTCTGGACAATTTCTGGATAGGTCTGGACAACTCCAGGATAGGTCTGGACAACTCCTGGATAAGTCTGGACAACTCCAGGATAGGTCTGGACAATTTCTGGGTAAGTCTGGACAACTCCAGACTGGGTCTGGACTATTTAAGATTAGTTCTGGACAATTTCTGGATAGGTCTGGACAACTCCAGATTGGGTCTAGACAATTTCAGATTAGTTCTGGACAATTTCTGGATAGATCTGGACAATCCAGATTGGGTCTGCGCAACTCTAGGATTGGTCTGGATACTCCAGAAGTCGAAGATGAGATGAAAGGATCTTCTTTTTCTTCTAGCCACCAATTTGTGCGGATTTTAAGAAAATATATTCCCAAACGTGACGGAACGGAGGGATATAGTATTTACGTTTGGCAAAGTCACAACTCTAATTCGAAAGTTTGATTTTGAATGTTGTCCGGTGAGAGATTTTGCAAAGTCACATGGGTCACTTTGCAAATGGCGTTGCAAAGTGCATAGCAAAGTGTGATGAAACGCGACCAATTTGCACTTTGCATTGTTTGCAAATTTGCAAAGTGCAAAGTCATGGTGAAACGGGACCCACGTATAAAACTTTGCATAAAAATAATACAAATATGACGGGCTAATCGAATTTTGTGATTTCTGATATTTTCCTATACCTTGCCTGTAGACGAGAAAAATATGCCGAAATGCAAAATGGAAAAATCAGCGTGGAATTTTCAAAGGAATTTGCCTTTAGAAAAATTTTGGTCAAAATTTCAAAAAATCATAACTTTCAAAATTATGATTTCAACAGGCAAGTTTTTTACTGTAAGGGGATCCCAATGAATACAAAAAAATTATGTTGGGTCTGTGCATAACCTATTCATTAAAACACTTCCCTAGCGAGTGCAGTCGCAGTCAAAGAAAAAAAAAGTTACAAATTAATTGTAAATAAATTCTTAGTTTTGTCTAATATACAGATCAATAATAAATTAGTGTTCATGCGGTAGAAATTATTTTTCCTGATGAAAGAAGAAAGCTCAAATCAGTGCGGTGTTGTCAGTCCAGTCGCAATGACGTACGTCAAGAATGTTCAAATTTCCCGCGCGTTATAGCCATGCCATGTGACTGGGAACAAATAATTCATTGCAGAGACCAACGCAGCGACGAACGACAGACGCACACACAAGTTCATCCGAGATTGATTTGAAAGTGGAAAATTGAAAATAATAATTCAAATTCATTTGTGTTACTATTGTCCAACTATGGTTAATACTAGAAGGCAGACTAGAAGGCAGCCGGAAGGAGCTGAAGAGAATGGAAGTCAAAATACAAATGGTAAGAAAGCAGCTGCAGCATCAACAACAACAGCAAGCTACCAAATATTTTTTTTATTTTCTGAAATTTCAAACAAATATGAATTCGGAATGTATTGCAGTGGATTGCGTTTAGTTATGAATATACAATGTAGCAAATATTTGAATTCAAGGAATTTCCGGAACTAATTCGACCATAGCCGCTCAAGGTCAGGACCAGGGTCAATGTGAAGCTACATCAACAAATGCTACGAAGCATAAACAGAAAAAATTACTTGCCAAGAAACCGAAGAAAACTAGAACATCCAGACCTTTTGTCATACCAAATTTCATAAATCAAATTACAGAACTTAATGGTATGACTTCTTTTATGTTTTATGGATATTATGAACTCATCTATTAAATTTGAATTAAAATGTTGCCTGACTTACTTGCACTTTAGGTCGAATTCTTTACAATTGTACAATTTGTAAAGGAAAGAACTTTAAAACCAGGGCTCACATCAAGTACCACATGCCGTGTTATAGTCGAAAGACCCCTTTCAAATGCCGGAAGTGTAAAAAAGGATTTAGAATCAAATCGCATTATTTGTACCATCTTCGGGTTCATTTAGGTTATTATTTTATTAATTAATTAGTCATAATGGTTTAATTGAATGACTTAGTTCAAATTAAAAAACTTCCTTAGGTGTAAGGCCATACCCATGTGACATTTGTTCCAAGCGATTTAATCAACGGTCTAACCTGAAGCAGCATATGAGGTCGCACACTGGAGAAAAGCCATTCAAATGCCAACACTGTGGACGCGGATTTGCTTCCTCCCAGAACTTATATGCTCATAGTTTGAATCACTCCAACTATAGACCATTTTGTTGTGAATACTGCGACAAAGCTTTTACAAGTATGTCAACCTTAAAGAGACATAGACGTCTTCATGAAGGTACTACTATGATTATTGATAATAATAATATGTGCTGAAAACAATTAAAATTAATTGTTACATGGTGAACAGATGAGAAAAAGTTTGAATGTGATGTATGTCAGAAAAAGTTTACATTCAAGTGGAATCTGAAATCACATGAACGCACCCATTCAAAGGAGCGACCATTTAGGTGTGATTATGCTCAAGGACATTGAAATGTCGTCAAGATTTCAGGCGTTGTCTTATAATTCACACAGGTTGGTCTTTTATCTTTTTTATTTCCGATTTGTCCATTCTTCTAATGAGTTTTTTCGATTAGCAACATTTAATTTACAACTTCATTTACATTGACAGGTGGTAGGAAAGGAAAATTAAGCTCAGTTTAAGTCCAAAGGTCAAAAGGAGACAGAGGCTAATTTCGATTGCGATTCCACTTTCGATTTTGAATTAATTGATCTGAAATCCTTTTTCTAAATTTCTTGTTGTATTCACTTTACAAATTAATTGAAAATGAATTCTTAGTTTTGTCAAATATACAGACCAGTAATAAATGAATGTTCATTCACGAAATTATTTTTAGGTCCATCTCTTCGTAAGTCAACTAGAACTCAAAAATGAAGAATTCAAGCGGTGCTGCTAAAGTCACTGCTTCTGCTTCTACTACTTTTCAAGTTCAATGGGTTCTTTAAAACCAGCATTTCTAAATTCACGTATTATTGTAAATATTCAAATCATCACATGCTACCAAATTTTGAAAATTCGTGTAAATATTTTGCTTCAACATCTTTAGTTTGTGTCTCTGGCCAAATTTAGACTACTCATATTTTTCATTTGACTTGACATACAGGTGTAAAATAGTACAAATGTTTTTGTACATTGGATAACATTTTACTACAACACAACAGACGAACTTACTTCTTTAGGCCTGTATGATGGAGAGGTTGTTTTTTAAAAGTGACGAGTGCTTTAGTTTATATCATCCACTCATCCATGATTCCTTCAGCTGGAGTGGTTTAACCAACTCTTGTTTTGGGATGTTAACTCTACAACTTACAACCAAACCATTTTTTGACAAAACTGGCATTTACTCTCATAATTTTCGATACATGTGAGTCTGTAGAGTGTATCAGTTGGTGATGGCATGGAAAGTAAACGTTTTTGCTTTAAAATTCGGTTTGTTCAACACGACATGAAATAAATGAAACAGGAAAAGTGGATAAGGAAGGCAAAGGCAAACCGGGCAGTCACTCACATATGCTGTTTAACATTTTTTTTCAAACCGAAGAAGTAGAGAAGTTTAAAAGTCTGCATGCCAACTGCTCCATGGCTAAGAAAACTTAAGTAGCTAATTGTTGTGGAAGGAGTTCCATGGTTTTGTATCCGTGCATTGCGTGTACTTGGGACGTAACAGGAGCTTAAAGAAAAAAACATGTATAGAGTTACACACCTACCACCAGGCAAGGCAGGATTAGTGAATTCCGCTTATTTAAAAAGGCTCTTTATTCAAGCACGACTCGAGAATTAAAGCAAAGAAATCCGCAGGTTAAAAGACCCGACTCTTTTAAAGGGGCAACATTTTTTTCCGGATTTAGAGAAATTCATAGCCAGGAATTTCGAACCTTTCATGAAAATAACTTTTAAAGAGTCACACCTTCAATCTTTCAAATAATTAAGAAATCTTACGAAGGGAGAATACCGGCTGTCTTATTCGAAATCATGTGCTCGTGCCTGCCTGCTTGGCTGAGGAACGAACACCTGAGGAAATTTAATATAAAAAACAAGATTGATTGTTGATTCTGCTTCTGCTCCTGTATTTGGAGCAGACATGGCTGGAACAAATAGAATTCTGTGCATGCACTTAAAATACCTTAATATCACCATCACCTGGTCTCTTTGGTTGGGATTAAGAAGAATACACTAACTTATAGAACAGAGCATAAGTTTATTGTTGAGTGAACATGTGTCTGTACTGTACGCCCATTACCCACCGCCTGGAAGAGCGTGCCTTGGATTTGTTCAAATTTTGGTAACTTGATACTCTAGAACCCTCTTCAATTTATTATTATTGTTATTAGTCAAACTCATTCATGCAAGATCCATCCAGCCAGTCAGGGTTCTTCCGAATGACTGGGTTGGTTAAACTGATGGCTAAATCCAGGTGAGATTACTTACCATCATGGATGATGGCAGAGGAACCGAATTGTTTTTTATTTCATTTCATACGATACGACCGGAAGTAGAACAAAGGTTGACGCATTGATATTACGTTGCACATTGCATGCACCATTTATGCATTATTATCTAATTCAATATTCAATCGACCTTACATGCACGGAAGTTGGTTTAGTTTAAATGTAATAAAATCTCACAGATTTGTTGTCATTCTGATTAATGTACAATTAGCATAACCCCCAATTTCATTTTTAATACTTATTTTCCGTACAAATCGACTAATGCGTCTGAAGTAACTTTTTTTTGAGCTTTTGACGAAGATTACCCATGATTTCAGACTGTGTACATCTGTATTTTGCATTGAATGGACGTGATGGACAATAATATTTTTGTATTTTCTGAAAAAGTTCTAAAAATACTACTTAAGGAAGGATCCAGCCGTCCTTCCTTAGTCCATGTAAGTACACCTGTACTCCATTTGGGATGAGACGATGAGAGAAACAGGTAAGCATTAAGGCGAGCGAGCCGAAGCTAAAGATTGGATTAGTTTCAGGAGCACACATTGCGTTAGCTAGCTGACTGAGCTCAGGTGAAGTTATTAGAGGTGTTAGGTTCCCTTAAACCTTAGGAGGTCTCTCTAGCTCTAGCTTTAGCTTTACCGGTGGGAGCAAAGTTTTGCCTTGGTTGCCGGCAATGGGAATGGGAGTAGTACTGACTAAGGATAACCCAAGCTTAGTGCAGCTAAAGCTAACGTTGGAGTTTTCCCTCTTGAGGTTTTTGGTTTTTATGATGAGTCCTCGTCGCGTGCTTTCAACCAGTTCACTTCAAACTCTTTGCAGCCCCACTTGTCCCGTTGGCCGCTCCTGTCTGTCCTTAGAAGCATTGTCATTGTCACTACACTATTTTGACCTAGCCCTTTTTAGATATAAAAACCACAAAATAGCCAATTTGATCCGGTTTGCCAAAAATTGGTCCACTCTCCCTTTTTTCCCATACATACTACAAATGCAAAAAAGTGAAGAAGCCTTTTGGACTTTGCATGCGTGCGTGTGGGATTATTGAAAGAGTGTGAACTATTTTTATACATTAAATTTTGACTGAGATTTGGATTTTATTCCTGAGTGGATTTGATTCAGACAGAACAGATCAGAGAGACGAGACAGACAAAGTGAGTGCTTTGCATCCTTGCACTCTTCAAAAGTTTCTGTTTGTTTTGTTTGTGGATGTCGGCAAAGCCGTTGTTGATCTTTCACTTTCATCCGGGAACTTTCACTCGGGTAAGCTGCGTTACTTTACCATCGTTAGTACTCACATTTTTTGTATCAATCATGTAGTTTTAATTTTCTGCTGGACTATAAATTAATATTTAATTTTTAAATTCATCCAATTTTCGGCTTTATAAATTCCGGTGCTTTCAATGCATTATCATGTCTAATGGGAGGATTTTTGACGATCTAGGCACTATGTAAATAAAATATTAATCATAAGTGAACTTTTGGGAGTCACTTAACGTAGAAATGCATGAGGATCAGCACAGATTACATCAGTCAGCTAATGGAGGCCATTAAAAATTTAGATAGAGCTTTGAACTTTTCACATCTATGCAAGTCGTATGTGGTCGTAGCCGTGCCGTAGCTATGATCTGAAGATAGTTTCTACTAAAACTAAATTTGGTTGATTTTCTAACGTGTAGAATGCCACCCTGATTTCTAAATTAGTTTAAATCTCATACAGCACTGCACAGTGCAGGAATAATAATTTGAACCCCATCATGTTATGAACTTTTGAGTGAAATTATTATTCAATTCTGTGTGAGTGTGAGTGTCAAGTTGACAAGGGGCATAAAACTGTAATCCCAATCCATGCAAGCATGCATGCATGAAAACCTCATTCATAAATACCTTAGTTTAGTTTAGTTTTGTGTAGTAATAGAGCAGAGCAGAATAATAATGTGTCCCTCATACCAACCAGAACAATTAAGGACTCATCATAAGTATTTCAAAGTACTTGACTCTCATTATAAATCCTTGCTAGCTGCCTTGGCTCTCCTTCTTAGTTTTGTGCATACTAATCACATTGTTTGTGTCCTGGAAAAAGAAATGCTATATGCATGTCTTGCCTTACTTACTAAACTTGTTACACCACACTAAATGTCTAGGCCTCAGGTGATTTACAATACTGCATCATACCATGACAATGTATGTGGTTGATGGTCTCTCATCCTAGAAAATTAAAAATAGTTCAGATAGGGGACGAGATTTGATTGATTTTTTAGAAATTCACCCCAGGTCTCTGACCTTACGTCTTACGTGGGTGGTCGTTGTCTGATTTCTGTGGAAATGCACTTTTCTATTGTAAAAGTCATAATTCTGGCAGAGTCCGATAAAACTCATTAATCCATTCAGCAACAATAGCATCAATTTCCTTCTCCCTGCACTTTTCACCCAAGTGTCTATCTGTCTGTCCGTCCGTCCATCAGTTAAAAGAAGCTTTAAGGCCCCACTGTGAATTCTGAACCCATTTGGGGAAGGAAACATTATTTTGCTCAGGACAAACACGGGTGAGACCTGAAAGGTCTGCTCCCGACATTGTATTGTACGTATTGCATTGTATTTGCCTATTTATCAATCCGACTCCTAGGATGACAGGACAAACTCACAAAGCAAACTTTGTCGATATCGATATTCCTAACTCTTCTCGAGAATGATTCTAGAGTCGTTTGGACAATGGGAGTGAGAGTTGAGCCTTAAATTCATGTCACTCAACTTGATATCCGGCTCAGGGCTTAAATCAATTTATTGTCAACCTAACCTGCCATGTTCATGCCAATTTCATGAATCAAAAATCAAATGGATACCTTTAAAAATTTTATAAATTGTCAAGGCACTTGCATGTAACTGCCACGAGTTAAAGACCCAGAATGTGGGCATATGTATAAAATGAATGATAGGTTTTTCTTTATTTCCTGCATAAATAAGGACTTCCGCCTTCCAACTGTTCATTTGACATACAGCTGACCAGATGTCGACATATTGGCCTTGGGATGGAAGACTTCTTCTAAAAGTAGAGTACTTAGCGTTGTCAAAAGTAAATTCTCCATAACACTTTTCCCTTCTCAAATTTCCTTCCTTGTTCCTTAGTATACAAGACAAGGGTTAGAATTACGAACCGGTGCGGCCGGTGATCTGTGGATTTAGACGGACATTGGCACGAGCTATGAGCATGGGCACGGATCGGGTTAAATCGACAGAGGCCAGGGAAGCAAGCTGGGTAAATTCCTAAAGGAATTCGGGCCTCTGGTCTGGTGTTGAACCGTTGCATTGTGTGAGGTTGAGGTCCGGTCCGGTCTGAGGAAGGAAGTGCACCTTATGGTCTCCAGGTTTTTGTGATTTGATCCTGGCCAAGCTCGTGAGTTAAAGAGCTGGGCGGAATGACCTCATAGCGATAACAGGATTATGAGAGCTTCGCGTGCTCTCAAGAAGGAAAGTGAGAATCAGATAATTTCCCTATGCAGCAACAAACTCCTTGACCATTCTGTGTCCTAATGGTGCATGAAACTCAATCAAAAGGATTTATGGATATTTCGGAAGGAAAGTCTGAGCGAGCACAGGAATATCCTGTACAAGACCATGCTAATTCTTGGAAAGTAACCAATACAATGTATCCTTGTAAATATGCCATAAAAATATGATAGGATCTCAAGAACCTTATTTTTCCATATGTCCGGATAATGGACTCGGTGCGGCGGGTCAGCTCAGGTCTGCTTGTTTGTAGCATGTACTGTAGTAGCGTGATTCTTGCAAGTGTAATCGATTGTGCACTCAGGACAATGTTTCAGTTAGTTGTAAAGGTGACCTCTCGTAATTTTTGAGCGCATGGGCAATGAGAACTACGATCATGCATGCAAATCATGCCGATCACTCGCATGGCATGGCATGGCATGGCATGGCTTGACATGGCACCCATTGTCAACACATCTCTAAACCCAATCAAATCTTGTGTTAGCCAACCATGGCCTATGGCAGTTAGCTCAGCTCCATTTACACAAACAACAGAAAGAAACAGTTAGTTAATTAGGATTAGAGATTGAGCAATTCATGGTTGGGATTCCCATTATTGCTCAAAAGTGTGAATTTTTGTTTTGCACACGTTCGTAACGTACACATACAATGTATATGTAATGTGTAATAATGCTAAGAAAAGTACAGTACACCTTGCATTATCTAATAACTGTGAAAACCATTCATTGTTGTTTCCCTCCAATTCTTCTTCTATTAATTAACCACGGTAATCTGCAAAGGGAGCAGAACAACACATAAGGATTAGACTTACGCTATATGCTCTAACTCTAACCCCTTACAAGGCCCTATGATTTGGTTTATATTTTCTTTGTTTGTGGAGTAATCCTTCAACTAAAGCGGATTATGCTTCGTAATCGTATTTTGCACAAACTATAGTAGTGTTGAATCCTGATTACATGCAAGCATCTCGTAGAATCTGATTCAAATGCATGGGAAGGCCACTCTTGTGAGTCAAGAAGCCTCAATCTCATAAGGCACAAAATTTACTCAACCAAGCAATCCTGTTTTAATTTAATTCACAGAGCCAATTTTGCAAATTTTACAGCCATTAATGAAAATTTAATTTAAATTCTCACGTTACGTTAATGATGGGTCATGTAAGTTATATATGACCCCAATATTAGATTAGATTGTGTTGTATGTGTATGTATAGTGGTTGTCCCTCGAACTTAAATTTAAACACCTACTCAGCATTTCTAATTTTCTATATTCTTTTCTTATCCTTGGAACTTGGGAGAATCCATGGAAATACAAATAATACACTTCGACACTTTAGGATTTTCGCTGTGTGTGTTCTCACTGTTTTAGTTTACCCCCCGCATTAAGGAACTCGGTATTCTACGAATCTTTTTATTGAATCTGTGAATGAACCAAAGTTTCACTAATGGCACACAATGCAATAAATAAAACGTTTAACCTGGGAAACTACATAGCTGGTAGCGGTACACACAGCATGCATGATGCATGCCCAGTATTTAAATGTGAATAATGGGTTGTACAGAATTTTCAGGTGAGATGGAAAGTGTATATTGTCCTTTAGTGTTTTCAAGTTTTAGCCGCCCTCCATTATCATACTACGAAGAATTATGCACGTCGTACCTGCAAATATTTACGAGTAATCGCCTCATTTCGATTTCTCTCTTGCTTTAGGCCATACTTAAATAGAATCTAATCTGCTTAACCACCGCTCAGTGTAATTTTAATTTTAATTATTTATTAGCGATAATTATAAAATGGGCGGGGCAAGTGTGAGAACACATGTTTTTAAATTTTTTTGCACTTGCCTTCCTTTTTTTAATCGCCCTATTAATTTAATTGCCCATTGCGGACTGCGGATGTGTGCGTGAATCGATGATTGCAAAATGTAAAAACAAAAGAAATGAGTCGTGTGATTTTAATGTCCATTCAAATAAGGAATTGGACCAATATTAATACAAAAAAATAGGATTTACAAAGGTGCGAAGCTTGGCCACGCAGGTTTACGTATAGCTAAATTCACATACGCTTAATCCTAATGCTGTTGGTAATCTTATTTTGAATGTGGGAAATCTTTGCGAGTGTAAGGTAGGACAGTATGAAGAATTTTCACAAGAGTTTCTCTTGAGCTAATCCAACTAAATCGTGTAGAATTCACTCATTCGCTTGCTTGCTTTGATGGTCAAACAATGCTCATGTTCGCTTCGTATGCAAATGAAAGAGGAGAAATGAAATGTTGAAACAATATTATGCGTTTTTCATAAAATAATATTATGTGAATGAGCATGGGCAACGCTAGTAATTATTGTCTAGTCGTCTTTACGGTTCTCTGCCCTCATTTCATATTATAAACACATCAATTTCCTATTTCTTAACAAATAATTATTTTCCTCTACCTGAAAATTCCTGAGCGAGCACACCTGAGTTGAGTTGACAATTAAATTTTAATATTTATTTTTAAAATGCAACCATAATGTTATAAATATAAATGAGGTGCAAGCTGCAAGTGCAACAATACGACGCGAGCCTTCCGGCGTGTGATAAAAAGTGAAATGAATTAATGTTGCCAGCCAGCAGTTGCGTTGCGGTAAATCGAATGCATGGCAAGACACACGGTGAATTCTTTTGACACTCAAGACTTAGAAAATTCTCAAGTTCAAGTCTACTTTCCAATTGAATCACTAATGCAAGGTTAGGCCACAAGCTACCTTCACTTTCAATTTTAATTTTAAACAAAATTACTCATGTCCGGTTGGATTCTTAATGAAAGTGGACGAATGCTCCCTCGGGTCAAGCAAGGTCAAATACATAAATAATACTGAAAATAGGACTGAATTAAGACACATTTTTTATATCTGTAACGAAGGTTAAAAAAACTAAAACATGTGGAAAGGAAGGAAAATCCCTTGTTACATAACACTTGTACACTTGTAATGCACTTGCAGTCCAAGTTTTTGCAAACAAGTTTTAAATGAACTGAACTGAACAACAACCCGTTCATTTCTTCTTCGTCACACACGGTTAGGCAGTTATTGATGCGGTAGCAATGGAGCAAAAAAATTTAAGACAGAAACAGAACAGAAGCAAATTCCTTGCCTCATGATGTTCTTATATTAAAGATCTTGAGCATGGCATATGTTACACAACAAATACGGGAAAGGATGTTGTTGGGATTTTTATTTTATTCAAAATACCAACAACACAAACAACGTGTTGAGTTATCCGAACTATCAGCTGGAGTAAGAAAAATAAACAATGTGTTCTTTGCCCTGTTTTACGTTTCATTACTCAGCAGAAATAATTAATTAGTCTCAACAATGATGCTTAACCAAGCTATAGACACAAAATCTTTAGTCTTTGCATGCCCGTGGCTGAATAATTGGAAGATTTTACTGGACTGTCGCAAATTTCAATTAATTTTGTTTGTGTTAAATTACGTAAATTTTTAAACTCAACAACCGGTGGACCATTCTTTGCTTCGTCGTTTCTATTTTGCTGTTTTGAAATTGTAAGCAAACAACAGGGGCGGAAAAGGAAAATGATTAAGTGCGCCGTCCGGGACTCGAGGGTATATCTCGTATACACAATTGACTTTTAGGTGACGTAAGTGACGTTGTCGTTGTCGGTAGTGACAATGAAAATTGACAGAATGACTCGCTAAAAAATACTAACCTCTTCTGCTACAGTAAAAATCATAACTGACTTTGACTAGACAGGTCTTCTTTTGTTACAATAATCTTGTATAAATGAAATCCAGTTTTCAATATTTTCTCATTTTGGTAGATTTTCTGCGCTTAATTTTTCAAAAATAATTACATAGGAGTTCGGGTTGTGGGAACAAATGAGAAGAAGATTATGTCAACTCGTTAGCGTCAACCAACTCAAGATTTTTTTGTCTTTTGTGTTTCTTCATTTCAAACATTGGAAAATAAATGTAGAAAATTCCACATGTGTTGCATATCCGCATACAGGATCTAGGAAATGAGGCATCACAAGAAGCCCATGGCTGAATTCTTATTCTTACTCAAAATTCTTTCTCCAGCCTCAAACTATGCATTTGGGAATTTGTACAATTAACCCAAAGACCTTAAGCATCCTGTCTTACCCCTTTTCTTCCTTTCAGCGTCAATCTCATGGGTCATGGAATTTAAATAAGGAAATGAATTCTAGAGAGACAAGCCAATTTCTGTACGTTCAAAATTTTAACCTTTTGGAAAAATACAGTTAACTTGTAATTTGAAATTCTCACCTGTTTTCACAGTTTATTACAATGAGACATTGCAAAAGTACATAATTAGCCATAGCTTAGCCGCCTCTCCGTCCGTTTAGACAAAGCAATTGAGGAAATTTGCAATAAAACACAATTAGTCAATTGTTCACTTGAGAGTTTTCATTGTGCCTGTACTTTTGTAGGAAGCAAATTTCAAAACCTTCTTCCACTTTATCTGCTCAATTTGTCTCGGCCAAAGATTGACGTTGATATTCATTCATAATTTGAATTCAGTCACTCGGTTGAATTTCTTTCCTCCTACGATTGTCGATTACGTATTAATCGTGCTGTACTAACTTAACATTTGGCTACACGCAAGTCAAGCAGCAGTAGTAGAAAGTTAAATGCTTTTTTGTTCCTTTGATTTCTTAAATGAGCAAGAATAAAAAAGGATTTGAATTTCTTTAGTGGAAAAGGAATGGGAAAGTGCCCGCCAGTCCGCCTTCTGCCGTAACGACAAATAAAATCGTGTCTTGGGTTTTTTGTAATGATAATGAACAAAAAAGCTAAAGAAAAAAGAACTTCCGCGGAAATTACATAGGAGGTAATGACTAAGAATGCCGGGTCCGTTACAAAAATAAACATTCCTAGGAATTAAGATTTTTATTACAAACACGATTTGATTTATGATGATGATAGGAACAAAGGTTCAG
Organism: Thalassaphorura encarpata; assembly: GCA_009869925.1. Taxonomy (NCBI): domain Eukaryota; kingdom Metazoa; phylum Arthropoda; class Collembola; order Poduromorpha; family Onychiuridae; genus Thalassaphorura; species Thalassaphorura encarpata. The sequence goes on from WJEZ01000740.1 coordinate 16,100, forward strand.
GTAATATTTGTGCGCCTTCTTAGAGCTAGGGCGTTTGAGTTGGTTTTCTTACTTCCTGCCGGAAGACAGATCCTGTCTGTCTGTGCCTGTCGTGTCGTGTGCTGGGGCTATACATGAATAAAGCCCCAATTGTTCTTATTCTGTTGAAAGGGGAAGAATCCTATGCCATAGGAAGTATTCAAGGGAGAACGAAACATTAGAATCTATTCACAAAAATGTGTTATACCTTTTTTAAAAAGAAAAATTAATGGTTCACACGTGTAATGTACGCACGTCCACAGGATTTTGGAGCCTTAACTAAACTGAATCATGTCAAGTGCAGGCAAAGCTGGCAAGACGTCCTTCCCCAAGGAACACGATTCTGAATCCTTGTATTTTGAAAATTACTTACGGCAGACGTTTGGCGAGAAACCCGCCTTGGGCTTTAGCTTTGCAGGCCGTATTGTTCGTCAACGAAGGAAAATGAACAGAAGACTATCCGCTTCGTCCCGTCATAGTCATGACATGTCAGGCAGGGACGCAGGCAGTCTTCCTCAATCCAGTTCATTTCAATTCACTTGGTTAACAGGAGGAGTAGAATTCTTTCCCCCTTCCTCGTCTCAAGTGTTACTCTGACTAATTTTTAATAAAACCCTCTTTTCCTATGCTATTGCACTGCTTAGTGCAACTAGGACTGAATCAAGTTCATAAAATTGAAGGAAGTAATAAAAACGAATCACGTAGTGTTACCAAACTATCCTTAAGTTAACTATGGCTGGAATAATAAAATGGTTTACATCCCTGAATCTAGTTATCGGAACAAATATTATAACTTCCGCCATTACAGATAGGAGGGACAACCAATTGTCAAATTTTAGGATTATAAGACCAACTTCTGCTCTATTTACCTTTGATCCGATCAGATATTAAATTTTTTGAATTTGTATTTATTTTTATTTTAACATGCAATATGTAACACAGGTGTTTTGTCCTATGGATGCAAAATTAAAATTTTACTTTATTGAATGAAAAGCCAAGATTTTAATCCCACAGTAATCAACCTTGGTTTAGAAGATTATGAAGAATGAGACACAAATGTTGGGCTAGAATTTCCTACCTAATGCATTGTCATTATTTTTTTGTAGATTCATTAACTAAAGATGCTCGTTCATGTTCACAAGTACTACATACGTTTAATACGCTGGCCAATTACCTATTTTTTAATGAGAGAATCCACCTTGAGATTTTAAGATGACAAGTTTTATGACTGACTTTTTCTTTATTTTATCCTTAAATGAAATAAAATTGCAGTTTATAATGTCCTTGACTCGGACCCAAAATTTTGCAAGCCAAAGAGGTTGGGATTTTATTAATGGGAGTAAAAGTCAGAAATGAAATGAGAGAGGAAGTTGAGGATGGGAATGACCCTGATCCTCGACAGGAACTCTCGCTCTGTGTTTGTAAAAATTCTCACTCTACTCTCTTTGTTAACTTGAAACAAACCCAAAGTACAAACTACACAACACATGTTGACTCGGTTAGTCAGTCACTCACTCACTTAGTCAGTTCCCTTGTTGTCCCATTATTCTCATCGGGCATCCTTTGGTCTTTTCTGCGTCCATTATTATTATTCCTTCATCCATCCGTTCCGCTTTACTCTTCTTTCTCAAACCAACCTAAACACGGATTCATACAAAACCCCTTCTGCTTATTCTTAATTCATGAATGAATGTACAACAATAATAAAAACAAATCCACGTTTCTTTTCTTTTAAACCAATGCACATGAAGAGTAATTAGTAAATCAACTTTTCTAAGGTCAAAATAAGGAATTAAAATAAATCAAAATTTGTTAAATTATTGCACAAGGAGAAAATGTTTGTATCGGATTTGACCAATTCGTTTCAGTAAATGCAAACTACATTGGTAAGCATTTTTTGACTATGTAAAATTTGAAATTGTATTTACAGAATATTTGCATGTACTACTTATACCTGCACGAGATTTCTTTTGCCGTGCTCTTATGTGTATCGAGTGAAGAAAGTGACAGTATAGAGTAAATATTGCATGTGTATCAACATATCCTCTCAAGCAGACTTGCCAATTGCACTGCAAATAAATTAAAATAGTATTGGCAACTAGAACGGAATTCCGAAATGGAAAATAAATAATTTCTAGCCATGAATTAAACTGTGAGTCGTTGGATTCAATCTGAATACCTCAGCTGGTGCCATGAACTTATAATTGCTTCTCAAGCCACGTTCATTTTTATGACCAATCTTGTTGACAGGAGGTTTGGGCTGCGTGATCATTTCCAGAATTTGCATTACACTTGTCGTAAAAATAAAATTCGTACATACCCACGTAATTTTTTTTTGGTGAAAGAACGCAGAGAAAACGAAAGGTCCTTTTGACTCGGCTTGGCTTCATGTATATTTTTTTCGAATTTAATGTGGGTGGGAAATAAATAAAACAAAAAATTTGAAGGAAAGTCGTCTTGTCGTGACCAACTAACATTTTTGTCTTCAAATATTATATTTGGGTGACGATGCAGAAAAGTATAGAATGGTAGTAGTACGTAGCAAAGAAAGCCGCTGAGCTTTTCTTAGCAGGTAAAAATTAGTTGACGGTCCTGGTCCTGTTTTGACGTGTCGTGTCGTCAAATGACAAGGTAGTACGCTGAGCAAGTTATATTTGATAGAAAATTTTGTTCATTTTTGTCTAGGGTACTTCACAAGGTGATACTGAAGGATTTCCGAAACTATTTTTGCTTATTTCTTGCTTTTTAACACTGATATTTCTATGATTATTACCTTATGCACGTCCCTTGTGGGACGGCTACTGGAGAAGCGGAACGAATTATACAATAATAATATTTTGTGAGTTCATGAATGCCGACAATTAACTTATACGAATCCAGGAGGCAGGCAGGCAGGGAAAACGACGGCATGACTTGTAAGAAAATCCTCGTAATATGCACGCGCGTCGCTTACTACAGCTAAATAAATGCACCAGTCATCCCGCTATCACAAGTTTCAGCTGCCAACTTCCAGATCACGTAGGTTTTTACCAAAATTTTTTTGTTTCATGAAACCGGAATCACAGAACTCAGTCATGCTTCAAAGAGAAAACCACGGATTCACAACTTGTTGAAAAGGATTGAATTACGAGTACAAAAAGAAATACGGGGACAGACGTACGTACCGGACTCATTTCATTCAGGAAGAACAAAAAAAAAAGAACTGCTCAAAGGACATTATATCCCATTTTTCGCAAATTTTTCGCTTTTTCTCACAATTTGAATGATTTATCCATTTGAAAATTCTCTCGCGTTATGCGTGTTGGGCAGCTACGCTACGCTTCATAAATACTACAAGTGCAAAACTCATAAAATTGACATAAATGGGAATTGGGAGTTTAAAAAAAAACTATAATAAAAACAGAATGAGTTGTCCGTCCGAACCACATGCTCTTTAGACCTAAAACTCGACATGGAATGATGATGACAAGTAGGAAGGGATGGGATGCACATTTTTTAAGAATCTGCCGTGATCACTTTTTTTTTGCATTACATTTTGTGCAGTGGGCCTGATGCTATTAATGTCATGTCGAGACAAGTCACGTCACGTCATGTGTAAGTAAGTAGGGCCTGCAGAGGAGGACAGGACATTTCGTGTCTCGTGTATTCCTTTAATAAATATTTAAAACTATTTTTTCTAAACATGAGATTGTGTGGGTTAATTTCTTTAAAATGATTTGAGTGACACGAAGTGGAGTGAAGTGTACGTACGTAACGTAACGTGTTCCTGCACGCATTTGTTTCGTCACATTACACATACACATAATTTACGTGTTTTAAAACTACGCCCTGAATCCTAAGGCTCATTATTTAGTAAACATTATTCAAAAACGATGTTACGTTCCTGCATAACTGGTGTGTTGATAAAATAAGTAAGTAATGGTAATGGTTTTTGAATTTGAACTCATTAAGAGGCGAAGGTGTCTGACTGAGTGGGCCAGATTCTAAGATGGTCAGTGGTCAATGTAATAAAATGCAAAGAATGACAGGATGTGGATCTGAGCTAAATTAGCATGGTTAACTTTTTAGATAGTAGCCAACGTACTGGGAATGCAATTTTAAATTTTGCAGATCATGACTGGGCTAAAGCTTATGCTAATAAAATTCAAAGCATACAAAATTTTGTCAATGTCGAATAAGTTAACATTAAATATGCTATGCTGTTAGTTCATTTAATTTTATGAGTCTCATCACACTGATCCTGATCAATGAGTGTTGGTTGTTTGAGTGGCCACAATTGCTAGAGCATCCGGCCATTGTCCTTGCCCCCTTATTCAATCCCATCAAATCTAACAGTTCAGTCCAATGATAAAAATATATTAAATAATGTACAGAACACTACAATTTAAAATAATTAGTACTTAACCTTTTAAATTTTCTAATTTTGTGAGTGATTGGTTAAGTTTATTTTATTTCTTTGCTTATTTTCAGATGTGAGTCCTATGTGGAAACATGTTGCTCATTCCCATTCCTTTGCTCAGAATTTTATCCTTCCTTCTACTTCTCCTGGGCTCAACTGCTGGACAAGGAGATCAAGATAATAAACATCATGCCACGATAGGTAAAACCCATACTACAAAATTATTAGTACATAATTGATAGTTAATATATTCAATTATTTTTAGGAGTTTTGGCTGATTTACATGAAGACGTCACGGAATTGAATGGAACTGAAATAGTCAAAATCCATTGTGGTGCACTAAATGTTCGAGCCTTTCAACAACTAGCTGCGGTTCGATGGGCTACGGAAATAATTAATACAAAGTCATGGTCTACTGAATTCACATTAGGTTAGCCTAGCTAATTACATGGTTCAATTTGACTGTGAAAATGTCAACCAAACCTAAATTGTGATTTTTTCTTTCACAGATTTTGTTGTCCATGATACCTGCGGTGAAGGAAAGGTGGCTTTGGCCGAAACTAATCAGCTAATCAAATGGTCCAAGGATAACGTAGCTACTCCATTGATCGGTCAGTTTATTCAAAAATATTGCAATTGTAATTCTTAAGTGTTGATTATACAAATAAAAATAACAGGCGTGATTGTCGTTGGAAGTCGTAACAATGAAAGAGTCATTGATGAACCCTTGAAGATTTTAAATCAAGAAAATATTTCTGCCATCGTAACTTCATCTCGGGCTGCAGAATTACTCCTCACGAATCATGGAAATGTATTCACAACTGCACCTGATATTTCCAGTGTGATAGAGGTAAAAAATATTGATTAGGTTTTATAAAAATATGTCTATAACTTTATTTATATGTGAATACTAGGCCATCGTAACTCTGATTGCACATCTGGAAACAAATTCTGTGGCAGTCATCTCAAGTTGTGCTCATGCAATTCGTCGTTTTGAGAAATTCGCTGCCATCAAATCCGTTCCTGCCAAATATTTTTCAATCCTTCAAAAAGACGATGAGTTGATTTCAGACGCTGTCGCTGCTTTCTTGCAAGGAGAAGCTGTAAGTGATTGAATTTTCGATAAATAAAAAATAAAAGTCTCGACTCGACCAGACCAGAGTTCCAAAATTAACTTTTTTTTATCTTTTTCCTTGGATCAAAGAAATCCGCAAAAACCGTCATCCTCCTTCTAGAGACGTTTGAATTGGAACGATTGATATTGGATGAAAAACATGTGAAGGAACTTGTCAAGTTGGGTGAAGAGAAATCATGGATTTTGGGATCTGTGGGATTAGATCAAGAAATGGCCAAGGAATGGAGTCTCAAGGTTAATTCAAATCTACTCATCGTTCAACCACATACAGCTGAAAATCCAGACTTTAAAATGTTCTTTGTAGAAGGAATCAAGGTCTGTGTTTTCTCTTGCCCTATTTTCTTTTCTGAATCCATCAATGTAACATTTCATTTTTTATAGGAAGCACTGAGAACTCAACCAACGGCAGAATCAAGGGAGTATGTAGAAAAAATATACAACTGCCAATGGCCAATTAATGAAAGTAATAATGAGAGCGTGGGAACTCAAAACCAGCACTCTAAACCAACGTGTAATAATCTGAGCAGTACGATGCTCTCTGAAAAATATAATCAAGATTCTGATGTAAATTTTCCTTGTCCTATATAATAATTTTTATTTATTCATACAATAACTCTATTAATTTAAATTTCCATAGATTGGTTTCATCGTGAATGCAGTTTCAACTTTTTCTGCGGCTCTTCGCTTAGCTCAATTGGAGACTTGTAAAGATGAAATGGACTGCGATCATGTCAAAATGCCTGGGGCTGTGATTGATGCTTTGAGAAAACTCAACTTTCCAGTTGAGGCAACTGAAGAAATGCCTCCAGGAATTGACGGAACGACTGAATCAACAGTGGCTGCTACTCATGAATTAGAAGGAACCAGAGGGCGTATTAATCAGTTAGGAAAATTGGTTGGACGAAGATATGACATATTCATGACTCGACCTTATAAGAATGTTGTGCTGGTAATTTTTTATTTTTTGAAAGCGAAGTCTGGGGTCAACGACGTATACTGAAACTTTATTTTTTTTAAAAAAAAAAGGTGGGACAGTTCTCAAGTGAAGAAGGTTTGTCCCTAGACACTGGGGTTGATTTTAGTAGTTGGCGAGGTCCACCTCGTAAAGAAAAACAACCATTAGAAGGAACCAGAGGGCGTATTAATCAGTTAGGAAAATTGGTTGGACGAAGATATGACATATTCATGACTCGACCTTACAAGAATGTCGTGCTGGTAATTTTTTATTTTTTTGAAAGCAAAGTCTTAGGTGTCAACGACGTATACTGAAACTTTATTTTTTTTTTAAAAAAAAATAGGTGGGACAGTTCTCAAGTGAAGAAGGTTTGTCCCTAGACACTGGGGTTGATTTTAGTAGTTGGCGAGGTCCACCTCGTAAAGAAAAACAACCGACCCCAAATATTCCAAGAAGACAAGGAAAAACTACAAAAATGGTGGCAAGGCCAATTGACACATCATCCAGGAATTCTAAAGATAACAAGAATCAAAATGTCGACATGAAAATGATGTCTGCTCCAGAATTTTACATTTCTCGAATTTGGGCTATGGTTGTTTTGGCCATTGGAATAACTGGGGTTTTCTTGGCCATGTACATGCTCGTCTACGTTCTTCTCAAAATGTGCGATGGGACAATATACGGAAACCAAGTCATGGGAATCCTTCTGCTCCTTTGTGTCATGGTCTTATTTTCAAGCGTCGTTCTATTCGTCCTTCCCCCAGGACCATTACTTTGTCACCTTCGAGTATTTTTACCATCCATTGCTCTAGCCGTTTGTTTTGGAATTCTGCTGTTGAAAGCCATGCAACTTCGATCCATGGTTTCTTTGGGTCTTGGCGGGCGTGTTTCAGCAGTGAATCAATTTGTGACCCTCCTGTTCATTGTGGCTGTCCAATTGGCTGTCAGCCTTCAATGGTTCCTAACACCTCATGAAAATGAAGCTTTATCCCCTGATCTCCT
>WJEZ01000741.1:0-23580 GCA_009869925.1 Thalassaphorura encarpata
CCAACGAACCAACTCACTACACTTTAGTCAGAAACTCTCACTGCTACACTACACGACACTTCAGTTCAGGAAACGGTTAAACAAAACTTTTGTCTTTTATTTCACTTCCGACGTGATGTGTTTCGATTTTTTGCTAAGAATCGTTTGGCTCCAGTTATCGTATCTTGTCGCATTGACCTGGATCCGTTTGAAAGTGGCGGTGGGTGGGTAGTGTGTTTCTCTGTATTCACGAATCAGGAAGGGCTACACAAATGTTAATTATCTCATTAGTTTTTGACCCAAAAAAACTATCATTAAAAAACTATAGTGTACTTACCCGACTGGACGCACTGTTACAATAAATTTTGAATAATTTATCCAAGTGAAGAACGACAAAGTTGACGAAGTAAGTTGAATTTTTTACTTTACTTTGCTTTGCTTGGGTAGGGTGCAGAACAAAAAGACCCGACTAGTCTGTGAGAGTTGGAATGAAATAATGGCGACCAACCATTTCTATTTCTGCCCAGAACTTTGTAATGCCAATGCATAGGGTGGGTCTATCTGGGGGGTCCTAAGCGTAAGCCCTTCTTCGTTCTTCTTCTCACTTCAGTCAAAAAAATACTGCGCAATTTCATGCTCCCCCTGGTTGTAAACGTCGCAACGTAGTTCGTTTCATTGGGATGAAAACTCATTTGCATAAATCTATTGTCTTTGTCGTCCCATGAGCATCAGCATTTCAGCATTTGCATTGAGATTTCGAATTTAGTTTGAATATTTGTTTTAATTTCAACTACGTTGGATTTTTTTATTGATATAGAATTGTACGGTCAATTATTTTACACTAATTTAACACGACACTAGATGCATACAATATGATAGGCCGTAAAAATATCTCCTGAAGTAATTATTACCTTTACAGGTTATACTGAAAATACTACATTGCGTAAAATATAAAATTTTGTCATGTTTTTCAGAAGTTGGTTAGTTTTAAAATGCAATTTAATTGCCAACTCGTGTAGAAACTAGGCTTTGTATAACTTATGGATTTGATGCTTTCTCCTGACTTTTCACCACCTGCCATGAGTGCTACAAGCATGCACTGCTTTCATAAAATTCTCTTCTCAACGTTTTCCATTAAATTCAATCTGAACAAGAGTGTTAAATTGCATTTTCGTTTCTAAATTTCATTTTGCAAAGTATTTGGTGTCGATGTTGAGAGTTAAGATTAAGATCAGAAGACAGTGAAAGTTTTGCGGCACGAACATAAGTATAGACGTATAAGTGAAAAGCAGTTAGAACCTAGAACACACACAAAAATTTATTTTTAATTGTACAAATGTGGAATGAGTAGCCTAGTTCAGCACTCTCCCTCTGGATATTCAATGTAAATGCAGCAAGAGGAGTAATCTTAAATGTAGATTTTTTTTCTCTAACAAGAGCGCGAGTCCGATAATCAATATGCAGAACCATTCCGTCCGAGTGGAATTTAGTGGCCAACAATGTTCCTGTATGGTCGGAATTTCATGGGTACCGGAGGTCATATCATTTGGGGCTAAAAATCTTCATGTGAGTAGTTTTCTGACGCTCATAACGAATTGAGCTACGAAAATTGAGTTGAATTTCTTCGTTCTAAATTGAATTACTTTCTGAAAATTTAGATTTTACGCTTACAAAACAATAAACAAGAGTCCCACTACGTATCAGCGACTTCATCTGGGTTGAGCCCAAAAGACTCGAAGTTTCTTCGAATTCATGGAAAAATTTGGAGGAAGTTTGGGTCTAACAAATGGGGAATTGATAAGCCTGCAATGTGTAAATTCGACTCAACCGATTGTTGTGAAAACTGCTTTTGTATCATGCATTTGTCCTGATGATTGGGAAATTTTGGTAAAAGAATCATCCTCTAATTGTTCTTGCATTCTTAAATAATTTCGTAATAATAGGAATCAAATGCTGAAATCGTGACAAACAATTTGCTCAATCAATTACGGGTTGTTTACGTTGGACTGAAATTTCCATTCTGGGTGTCCAAATCAATGACGATTAATCTAAAAATTGGTATGAAATGGTCGAGAATCTTACTGGAGCATTCAATATTAATAAATCAAATTTCGTAGATAAAATTGACCCCATAGCAGAATTTGGAATACTGGATAATTCTTCCGAAATTATTATCCCATCTCTTCGGGCTACAACTTCTATGAATTATTCCTCCATCTCCGGTTTACCACACCTTCGTCTTCATCCGATCGTTTTATTCGAAAGTGAACAAAGTTTCTTTGTGCCAAGTGTTACATTAGTGCTCAATAATGTTCGACATGCATTTGCCTATGAACTTGCATTTGATGATCATCTTTCTGCAAATGAACATGAACAATCCAAATCTTCATATTTATTTGCCAAATTCTTAGAAGCAAAAAACGAAAAGGAAACCCAATTATCCCCTGTGATAGTCAAAGTGTTTTTCTTGGATTATTTGGATATAAATGAACAGATTTTGCAAAATAGTTTTCCATTGACGAACCCACCGGCGCTGTTTGTTCATCCAGAATTACTAAAAAGATTCCAAACCAGATTTACAGTTAAATCGTGGGTTTATTTAGGGGCAGCTACTGAGGAAGAGTTTATTCAACAACAATACGAACAATCGCGGATTCCTATAGAAAATATAAATCAGAGTGGTTCAACTTGTGAGGATTTTGCCGGATTTGATAAGTTAATCCGGGAAGGATGTAATTTCTTGCGAGCTTCGTTGTCGCTTGGGGATGTTAGCCACAAATGTATAGGTCCGGGCTTTGGAAATTTACTGATTACAGGTTAGACGTTCCAATTTCTAGGTGTGATTAACTGGCTATTTCTTTTATATAATTTGGTTACTGTACCCGCGTTTTATTCAGGAAGAGAAGGAAGTGGGAAAACCGCCTTGAGTAATCGTTTGATTCAACAATTGGCTGGATATCCACTCTTAGTTCATTCAGAAATAATTTCATGCCCAAAACTAAAAGGAAAGAAGACGGACAGCATTGAAAAACATTTTAACAGTGTATTAGAAAACGCTGCTAAATTTCAACCAGCAAATTCGTTGTCGCTTGGGGATGTTAGCCACAAATGTATAGGTCTGGGCTTTGGAAATTTACTGATTACAGGTTAGACGTTCCAATTTCTAGGTGTGATTAACTGGTTATTTCTTTTATATAATTTGGTTACTGTACCCGCGTTTTATTCAGGAAGAGAAGGAAGTGGGAAAACCGCCTTGAGTAATCGTTTGATTCAACAATTGACTGGACATCCACTCTTAGTTCATTCTGAAACAATTTTATGTCCAAAATTAAAAGGAAAGAAGACGGACAGTATCGAAAAACATTTTAATAGTGTATTGGAGAACGCTGCTAAATTTCAACCAACAATTATTCTCTTTGATGATTTGGACGTTTTAATTCCAGCAGTACGAAGTGAACAACAAAATCCTGCAGAAGAGTTTCATTATTATAGGTTCGTTATAAACTAACGAAGAAAGTTGTGACAATATTTTGCTCCAATAACTGTCTAATTCAAATCATCCTTATCAGAACAATAATTAAAATCTGAAATGCTACAATAGTCAATTAATTTTTTGTACCGTATTGTTTTGTACCGTAGCATATCAGAAACCTTACTGGATTGCATAGCACGATACAATCGTCAACAGATTATTTGCATTGCGACTGCCAGAGGTCAAGACTCGCTCAATCCTTGCTTAAAATCTAGACAAGGCTTTCATTTCTTTCAGAAATGCATTAGAATCCCACCGCCAAGTCAGGTACATTTTTTGTTACTTTTTAAATAAAGAAATTTTTGTAATACAGATTGTTTCAAACTGCTTTATAAATGGAAAANTTTCTTTCAGAAATGCATTAGAATCCCACCGCCAAGCCAGGTACATTTTTTGTTACTTTTTAAATAAAGAAATTTTTATAACACAGATTGTTTCAAACCACATTTTAAATGCGAAAGAAGGGAGCTAAAACGTTTGGGATTTCGAGCACAAGGGGCCAGGGCTTGGAAAGAAAAGGGATTTATTTTTATAGCCTTTATCTTTGTTTCAGCTGGAGAGATTGAAGATTTTCCAAGTGTGCATGAAACCTTATCTGAGAGACTCAGGGATTGTTGGGGGAACAGAAGAGTACTTGAAGTCGGAGTCGGGACGGGACATTCCAGTTAAAGGAGCACTTGAGCCACAATTGTCTACATTCATTGAGACTTCCCTGGCAAATATTCATGATGAATTTGCATCTCCCCTCTTGATTCGAAGAGTTGCAGAGAAATGGGCTTTTTATTTGGATCAACTGGATGAGGATAAACTCATCGGAGAGTCTGAGTCTAAATGAAGCTGATGGAGATGTTGCATTTCAGAAAATCATTCGTGATGAAATTAAAGACTTTGGCGGATCTCCAGATGAAAATTCAGGAAAGAAACTTACGTGGGACAATATTGGTGGATTGAGTGAAGTCAAGAAAGATTTGACCAAAATTTTGGAATGGCCAATAAAAGTAAGCACGGACATGTTCGTGTTATGAAACTTTACTGTCATTTGTGTTCCCTTAAAGTCGGGTTTATAAGACTGGCGTTGCTCCTAGATTGGCAATTACGATTATGTCTTAGGTGCTAGATGTGTTGTTAACAAGAGAATTCAGATAAATTCTCGATAAAAATCAATCTGTACCTTTGTATTTCTAGTATCCAAAGCTGTTTGCGAATTCGCCTGTCAAGCTCCCATCCGGAATTTTGCTGTAAGTCAAGTACAATGTTGCTCTTATTCATTGGGTTTGTAATTATAACTGTAGACTAGTTGACAATTCAATGCTAACTTTTATAATTATTCCTGAACGGTAGGTATGGTTATCCAGGGAGTGGAAAGACATTGCTTGCCCTGTCGATTCCATCCATTGTCAACGCCAAATTCATACACATCAAGGTGAATAAATTTTTCTTTTCTCCCCCTTGATTAACTTTGTTAACTAATTTTACAAAATGAGTGAAAGCTTTTTAAATTATGTGGATTTGAGATATGATTCAGCAAGCGAGCTACTGTATCATGTAATTCGAATGATCATCTATATTGATACTTCTAGAATTCAGTACTTCTAAAATTGTAGAATTAATTTCTCAAATTCATTACAGGGACCTGAGCTATTGTCAAAATTCATTGGGGCGAGCGAGCAATCTGTGAAAGACTTGTTTCAGAGGTATGACTCCAATTAATTCAAAAAGAGCGTTTACATAGAATTAACAAGCGCAATTCTATTTTTAATTCAGCATGAAGCAAGGGATGATTTTTTTAGTTTATTAGTTTGGGATGCAATGATACGAACAGCTTACAATAATCCAACAAAATTAAAAGAACGAGATAAATTTCTGGCGATTAAACGAAAACTAAGAAAATTAGTGTTAGTGCTGTTCGCTACCGTAGGACAAAAAATGTTTTTACTTCCAAATCAAGTGAGATCCACACAGTTTTGACACATTTGCGCAAGGTACAGCTTGTTCTTGATTACTCTAATGACGGATTCCAAGTCCACGGTTCAAGCTGAAAAATTTCAGACATGAAGATCAAGCAAAATCAACTACTATGTTTTGATTTGTCCTGCCTAAATCACTGTAGCATTGCATTCTCAAAGCTTCTAATTATTAGTGGAACTTTACATATAAACTACTTTTTTCCTTTCAGAGCCAAAGATTCTAAACCGTGTGTTCTCTTCTTTGATGAATTTGACAGTTTAGTCCCACGGTAAGCAAAACCTTTATAATTCCAAATTTTCTGAATTTTCTATCATTTGTACCTGCTGTATAAAAGTAATTAGGTCCCCCAACAAGGTATTTGTATTTATAACGTCTTCTCTTGAGCAGAGTTAATAGAATAGCATACATGTGTTTTGTTGGGCCAAGAATGAGTTGATAATGCGAGGATAATAAAAGTTAAATGTAACAATGAATACTGAATGAGTGAAAGGGGTGAAATCTGAATTGGTTAGATTTTACACACTGCAATCTACCCACCAAAGTGGCCTGACTCTGAATATATGAGTCCAACACCAACACCAGCACAACACACAAAGAATTTTATTTTCCATTCTGTTCTTTTATGTCCTCTGTGTTGTGTGTCTTGTCCTGTCCTGGGTCCGCTGCTGATGAATCAAGCGGAAGGGATGGATGAGATAGGAATTGTGTTCATATTCACTGTGAAAGCAAAAAGGGAAGGTTTGAGTTTGACTTTATGAATCGCGACTTAATGAAGGGGGCGGACTTGGACTATCATTTCCACACAAAAATGACACAATGACTTATTATTTATTATGATGCGGACCAAACTAACACTCAGGCAGAAAGGGAACGCGACTCACTCGTCGTCGTCATTTATTTTTCACACCTTTGTACTCTATTTTGTTGTACTTTACAATGCAATGCAATGCAGGCTGTGTATGATGGACTCTACCTCTTCTATTTTCTTGACGCCAAGGAATTGACGTACGTAAAAAGATGAGTGAGTGTCCTTTGATTGTTCCCATTGTTTGCACTCACTTGATATAAATGCCAAATGCTAGGGTGGGAATAATCATAATCCAATGCAATGCACAAATTCTTTCTTGAGATGAAATCTAGCGTGTGCAATTAGAGAATAGGAATGTACACTACAATACAATAATACTTCTTGGACCAAGCTAAACAGGTGTAAGAATTTAGAATTGTTGTTGTCATTGTTGTGGAGGGAAGGGGTGTGCAAACCTGGGATTAAATTCAATTCAATTGAAACGACAATCAGGACAATGAGAAGAAGAAAAAAAGCAGAATAGAAACCGCAACACTGAATGCATTGTTGTGATGCTGTTTTCTAATAATAAACTGTGGATTTAAATAAAAATTACATTCACAGATTTTGTAATCTTTTGCTCTAATTCTTAATTCACTCCACAGCCGAGGTCATGATTCTACAGGTGTGACGGATCGAGTTGTCAATCAATTTCTTGCTGAAATGGATGGAGTTGATGGTGGGATGGGTCAAGGTGTTCATCTCATTGCAGCCACGTCCAGACCTGACCTCATTGATCCTGCTATTCTTCGCCCTGGACGATTGGATAAACATTTATTCTTTCCAATGCCAACAAAGGTTATCAAATGTTTTGCGATTTTATTTACAAAAAAAATTTCTAGTAATTCTTTTAGGTGAACACCTTTTAACCTCAAACAAATGATCCATTAACCTGCTTTTCATTCGTTATGTTTTTCATTAAATCAGAAATACCAAATGTCATTTGTTTCTTGAAAAAATTGTTGAGAATATTTTTATTAATAAAACTTATATTAAATCCCTATTACGCAGCATTGTGTGTTTTGTTCCTATAGGAAAGCGTTGTCAAGTTATCTTGGTTAGTTTAATAATGAACTTGAGACTTGTAACTGATTTGTTCCCTGTCTGTATTCATTATTGCAGGAGGAAAGGGTTGAGATTTTGAAGAGACAAAGTGAGCAAGTGAATTTGTGTGTCCAATGGGGGGATGAAGATTGGGATTTAATTGGGCGTGAAACAGAGGGTTTTACGTAAGGGGCTAATATATAGACTAATATACCTATATGAATATATATAGGCTAAAATATGTATATATTTTACATTAACAGAGGGGCTGATTTACATTCGCTCCTCTTTTCAACTCAAATGGCCTCCATTCAACAGTACCTCGGTTAGTCAGTCAATTATTATTCCGATTGTTCCTCTTGTTCTCTCTTTGCTTGCTTGCTTGCTATTCTATCCAATGTTCATTCGTTTCTAATAATAATTATGAAATTATTGATTGAATCGTATTCCTTCATTATTACATTCTTTTCTCCCACTTACGTCAAGACTGAAACTCTTCAAATCTTTTCATTATCGAGTTGTTAGGAAACGCAAACATGTATGAGTAGCAAAATAAATTATTTTTCCTTGTCATCTCAGTTAATGAATGAAATGGTTTTGTCTATACTTAATTACTCATACATGTGTATTGCGCAGATTGGTGTTTTAATTATACGAAAGAACAATCACTATAAAATTGTATTGTCCAGCATTGGGAAGATGTGATGGTGTGAAATCGATTTACAAATATTTTATAAATCTTCCTTCTACTTAATTATTACAAAAGGTTTTGTCCAGCACTTCTTTTCCAACAGCGGAAACTGTTTTGATATTTGGTTTCAATTCATTATTGTGTATTTGATTAGGTGAACTAGAAACTAATGAGTCCATTCCTGAGGGTTCTGATAAAACGGATGATTTGAATTTGGTAAGCCAATGCTTTATTATCTTTTCTCTTCTAATATTAAATGAGACACTTGAGTCTGTCTAAGCAGTATGGCACTTGGATGAGCATAGTACAACCGTACAACAACGTAAATACAAAACTTACTCCAGGTTTATTATGTTGTGAGGAGAGTTTCTCGTAAAGTGCCTCCAATTAATTACTGCAGGCTTCCGTATCCTAGTCACGAGGCTTAATTAATTTGCAAAGCAGAGTCAATAATGTCTTGTACTATGAACAAGGAGGGATGAATTTTTATTGTAATGTTGAAAAATCATCTACTTTTTAAAACAGTGTAATAAAAGGTATTTTTTAGTAATATTTAAAAGACGTGTATTCATCTGCAGCTAGTATGATTTTACCTCAACTCTCAAGACTTTATTTCTGATTTCTCGGCTAATTAGTTTACTCTGACAGTCAAAGAAACTAAAACTTTTTTATATAATTAGTCATAACACGCAAATTAAAATTTTAATTTGACTTAAAATTCAGGTAACAAAAGGCCCAGAGAATTCCGTGGCACAAGTTGCGATTACAATGGAACATCTTCAGACTGCCTTGTCCACATTTCAGCCTAGTCTCCAAGGAAAGGAGTTTAAAAAATTCCAAATGATGTAAGTTATGTTCTTCTTTTCGATTTTTTAAGTGAGGAAAATTAAAATATATAATATATATTATTATTATAATATTAATATAATATTTTCTTGGATCACAAAAAAATACTAATGATTTCTTAACCATGTTAAAATATATGAACCATATTTGATTTTTCCATTCAGATATGAGGATTTTTCTAATGCCCGAAGTGGAAGTGGTGGTGGTGCGGGTACTTCAACATCCTCCGTAGAAAGAAGAAGAGAAAGTGGGAAAAGAGCTACGCTTGCATAAAAGTTTGACTCCCTGAGCTTCCTCCAATGAATTGTGTTCATTTGCATATTTACCCCATTCACTCACTATGCTCCTCTCCTGTTATCTGTACATTTTGACAATAATAAATAGAAAAGAGGATGAAACTAGCTAAGCCAACAGCCAACTCGTTGAGTTGAGGACTTTTGCCTTTGCCTTTTTATTTGAATGAACTGAACTAGACAGACTGGTAAATCTTTTCTCGTTGTTTGTCATTAGACCAATTTTCCCTTTGAATTTGAATAGGGAACAATTTCTAATAAAGAAAAGTTTGTTTACATGGATTTCCGTGAATACTCAGCAAGATTCTTCTTTCTTAAATAAACTTTTGTAAAAAGAAAATGCAAAGTAGAAGACTCGTTAATTCTCAATCTTGTTTCCTCTCAGCATTCACATTCACAATATATTTGTGGTGGCTGAATACATAGGAAAGTTTTACTCTCAAAATGTTTTCCTGATCTGCAAATGCAAATTGATTTTGGATTGGACACATGATTTCCGCAAAATGAATCAAGTTTAATTTACCATGAGGAAAAGCACCGTCTGCCTGAAATGTCATGACTTTGCCTCAAGCCTGAAATTAATTGAAGCACCCATATTAATTCATGTGGAAAATATTCATCAAAATTACTAACTACCATGTGATTTTATC
This sequence comes from Thalassaphorura encarpata, assembly GCA_009869925.1. Lineage (NCBI taxonomy): Eukaryota > Metazoa > Arthropoda > Collembola > Poduromorpha > Onychiuridae > Thalassaphorura > Thalassaphorura encarpata. The sequence goes on from WJEZ01000741.1 coordinate 9,851, forward strand.
GACATGACCAGTGATTGACATTGGCATGGCATGTGTATGCCGTATTTCATTTCACCAAATGACTTGTGAACTCTTAAATCATTTGTTACTACTACAAAACACATGGCATCATTGTTGATATGAATGGTGGTTCAAATTTGAGTCATTTGTGACAATGCTAACAACGAAAGGGGACGATCAATCACAATTATGATGACTATTCCTCCTCATCCTATCTCCTTTGTCATTATAACACTATTCAGACACATTACATGGGAAATTCATGATATGTCTTTCCTTAAAATCCCAAACAATTACCAGTCCAGTCCAGGTGTTACACTATAGATTATTCAACAATTGCAAGTAATTTTTCTTATAATAGGATTATTTTACACGTTTTCAAGCATTTTTTAATAAATAATACTCAAATTGATTCAAATTTTTACACCATTTTGAAAATATTTATTACTTATCTGTTTTGTCTCGGCTTAATCAGGTGACCTGAATCAATTGTCAATGCCACTGTCACTGTCGAAACAACTTAACTAAAGATTTTCTTACAGTTTCCCGAAATTTTATTGCTCAACCGAACATAGTACAGTTGCATTGCATTTTTAGTTGTATGTTTTAATATGCAGAGCATGAATTGGCTTTGAAAAGCGAAGCAGCATTGTGACTGTGTCCAATTGTGAGGGGAATTGTATGATTTTGGTGACTGAGAAAGGCAATTCTTTGTCCGGTCCACCTTTTTGAATAAGATATACAATTCTTGTATGCACTTTGAAAGGAAAGGAAGAAAGGCAAAGTTGCTTGGGTTGTGTTATTTCTCGGGCCGGGCCGGGCCGGGCCTGGGCCAAGCCTAACTCTCTTTGCGTCTCTGAATATAAAATAAGTTGAGCCGATTGACATTGTGTCTGTACTGTACTGGGTGTGAGTTGATGAAATGGATTGAATTGTGTATGGGAAACGTTTAGTGCATGCTGAATAACAATTTTGTTTGAAGAATAAAAAGATTCCTTGTTCAGGTTGAGCAGTAGCAGCAGCAGCAGCCGCCGCACTCAAATCCACAATTCTTCCAATCTCAATTGGTTTTGTCGTCAAATTCTCTTTTTTTTCACACTTCACATTTTACGCTCCAATGATCTCCTCTAGTACTCGTCTCGTNCAGTAGCAGCAGCAGCAGCCGCCGCACTCAAATCCACAATTCTTCCAATCTCAATTGGTTTTGTCGTCAAATTCTCTTTTTTTTCACACTTCACATTTTACGCTCCAATGATCTCCTCTAGTACTCGTCTCGTTCATCATGTACATTTATACAATTCCCTCTTCTATTTTGTATTTTATTTGGTATTCGATTTGGAATTAGAATTGTTCGTTTTTTACCCTCTTTTCAGTCTACTTGTCCATGGTGTGTGTGTTATTCTTCTTTCTTCAGGGATTCGTGTTTATTTTGTTAATTCATAATTTAGCTGAAGAAAATTTGGAAATGTAACCGTCGATTTGAATTTTAAGGAATTATTTAATATATTGACATCAATATTCAGATTAGTTAGTAATTGGTTCTCCTTGCAAAATTTGACAAGTAAAAATCTAGAAATTGAAGCAGTATTTCTGAAAATATAAACACTAATGACGTATTTGCAAAGTTTTACTACATTCACGAATCTGTGGATGTGACTTTGGGTATAAAGTTCGAGGAAACAGAAAGAGATTCGGGCGTGAAACATGGTTTATTTTACATTAGACTGGGAAACGAAGGGTGTGGGTGATGAGATTGTTGCGGGAGATTATTATGTGTGTATTTATACACTCCATGTATTTTCTAGCTTTCCTGGCTGACACTAAATACTAAACACGTATGAACCAGGCTGGTCGTATAACTGGCTTTAGAGCTTCCCTCTTGTCCTTTCTAAAGTCTCAAGGGAAGTTCCGAAACTTCGAAAAAGAAAAGAATCGGGACAAATTTTGTCGTTCATAAAATGCAGATAAAATTAAAGTTCTCTGTTGGTCACATTATAATTGATAAGATGTAAAAGCAGTTTTTCTTTATAAATTTGGGTGTTTTCATCCTAAACCATCTGGGTGTGACACCCAAAGAGATTTCCTTGTAATTCTATCCAGATTTTCCAGAGCATGAAGAATACCCGGGTAGTTTTGTACATTGAATTAAATGCACGGATGTGTGAATTGTTGAGAGTAGCAGCCACATAGGCAAAGGAAAGGGAGGGCCAATTCCAAAGTGATATTCGCGTAGCTAATTGGGCATGAAATCATCCCGCTGGGAAGTCGGTTTTCCATCTAAACTCGGTTGAATAAAGTCTCGACTCCCATTCCACATTCACACCTTGACAAACTTGAATTAACTCATTTGATTTCACATTCTATCTTTTTCCTCTACCCTCCGGCCACTTGTTGTTTGACTTTTGAGGGTCTTTGCTGCAATGAGAATAAATTGTAGAATGAGAAAATCCAATTCAAAAACCCACTGATTCAATTTCCTTCGGAGCAAGAGCAACCTCACAGCCAAAATGAATTTTTGAGGTGGAATGAAATTGTATAGACAGACTAAAATGGACTTTTTATTCCACACTTTCGGAATGAAAAAAGGATTTAGAAATTGACCCTACACCTTGAGTCCCAAACTATCTGAATATTTGACTGATAGTTTGTTACAACTTAAAATGTCCCGTCGGCGCAACGAAACTGAATAAAATAAAATAGGCTAAAATTCAACATAACTTTTCCAGCCATGATAGAAAGGTGCCTACGTTGGATATGGGTTGAGTGGAACAATAACAGATGAGAAAGAGATGACAAAAGTGACCGAAAAGACTCGAAAGGAATTGAATTGTAGCGTAGAAGAAGAATCATAGATCAAATAGAACAGAATAGAATTGAGAAGAGTCAAATCCAATAAATGTGCCTTGCCGGACACTGGTGGACAAAGAGTCAAATGGAAAAGGAGAGAAATGTCACCATTGTTGTTTTTCTCTCTGTCCATCTGACTCTTCTTTCTATTGACAAAGGCTCCCACTCTCCACTTACTTACGAGGCTTGACTTGACTTCCTATCCATCCATTCACTCCAATTGACTTTTACCTACCTTTTCACATAAATAAACACTCAGCGCAAACACTACCGAATCTACCCTAACCTTACGATTCGATAAACTTACCACTCCAGAATTCTTGTATTTTCGACTGAAACTAATTTCAGTTTAATTCATCAGAATCGAAGTGCCTTGACTGAAATTAGTAAGGTTCCCGACGTATAATTCTAAAGTATTGTAAAACCCCATGCGAATGATTTAGATTTTGGCTTAATTTGATAACTTCTTTATTAGGTCCTATTTGGAAAAGATATTAAAAACAAAAAACGACACTAACTAGATAGTATTTTAATTTTGCTTCGCTTTACATCAATTTTTCCAATAATAAATTAATGAATCAAGATATTGAAGGAGACCATTGAAGGAGATCTTGGTCGACAACTCCGTATTGTATTTGCACAAAGTATTTATGATTTCATAGTCACAAGTCAAGTGCCCTGATCCCCTGTTTCAAAGTTGACTCAAGTGCGTGCTTGCCTTGCATTCATCCAGGGTTGGAGCTCCTAAGCCAAAATCTCATTGTTGAAAGGACCCGGACTGGGCTGGTTGATGGTGTGAATGAATGAAGAATGAATAGATGAATGAAGTGAATCTCAATTGGCCCTGTGTCCACAACTAAAGGGGATTCATTGGAAACAAACAAAAAAAGAAGAGAATCTAAAGGGGATCATGGGCTAGGGCTATGGAATGAAATTGCACTGGGCCACGCTATGCTCAATGAAATGGAACAAAAAGGACCACAATCCTATTTCTCCTCTTGAACAGATAAAGTTACCTACATGGTACTGGCATTGCCTGCTGCTGCCAGCCTTCCCAATTCAAAAGATGTTCTATTGTCCCAATCCGCATCTCACAAATAGCCCTATTGTGTTCATCGACACTGTTGACTCCACGGACGGACTGTGTGAAAAGGTTCCGGGCATTTTGTATACTGCCTTTGCGAGTGTGGATTTAATATGATATCAGAGGATGAGGAAAAAGCTCATGATTCTGCTCCTATTGTTCGTCCACGTTAATCCAATCACTCTTTAGATTTTGGCTGCTAGGGTGCTGATTGGGTACTTGCAGCAGCAGCAGCATCTACAACGCAATTGTTTCTGAACTTGAAGACAGGAAATTTTGCAAATCTTGAATTCATTAGCAGAAGTGTACAGAAGATTTGATGACATACACGTGTGAGAAACAGTTAAATTTTTCACTTCAAGATTTCAACAGAAAAAATCAGTTTTATCTTTCCACAACAATTTAAGTTTAATTTTATTCACGAAAAATAGGTTTAAAGTATACAGCTACAAAAATTAAAAATAATACCAGTGAAATCAACTGTAATCGGTTAAGGTTACTGACCAAAAATTTATTTGAGCCTCAGGCAAAGGAATTGGTGATTAGTTGTCCGTTCTTCCCCAATTCCAGCCCTTTGATCGAAATGTGATTATTCAGTATTCTATTACTGAATCTTCCAATAATAGAAAAAGACAAGGACCCAAATAATATAACACAGGACAGAACAGAACTCTTTATACATTCGTAAATGTAGTGGGACTGTGGGACATGAATTGCTTTTGTTGAATTGAAACACTTCAACAAAATATGAAAAGGCAAAGGGTCTCTTGACTGACACGGAGGACAATACACGCGACATTGAATTGAACCAAATTGAAAGCCCACAATACATAAATTATTACCAGTACCACTACGAGTACCCCTTCTTCATTTCCTTCCTTTTAGTTTTTAGCCAGGCATCTTCCATCTGCTTCGTTTTAACAAAGGATAATATTAAAAAATGAATTTAGTCTCAACTAAATTGTAAATAATTTCTAATTAAACCTTACCACCCATTTGAAACAACATGGGAGGAAATGCGTTTTAATCTGTTAATATTTATTGCCCAAACTTCCGGAGTTGCAATTTAGAAGGAATTTGTAAACTTCACGAATCTACACCCGTTGCTAATAATTCTAATTGAGTCTTGTGAAAAGGAAATTCATTTATGAAGCCAAAGCGTAAAGACATAAATGGTTAATTGAATTTCAAACCCAAGGAAATGAATAAAGGAGATGACTGTGACTAGAGGAGGATGGGATTCGTTCGTGTATATTAGACTCATGATTTAGTTGAGAAAAGCGAAAGGATGATGATGACTTTATTATATAAAAGGGCAGGGCTAGGAGTCTGTTCTATACATATATTCTATGGGTTTAGCCACCCAGCATCCGACCGAGAAGAGCAAGATGAGTTTCATTTCATTTTGGAGCGGGTGAAAGTAAATAGGGTAATGAATGGCGGATATGGTGGTCATATATTTGCACATAATGGCCTGAAGGTGTTTGGCGATAAGACAAGGAGCGAGGGTCCTAGAGCTTGGGCTTCCATTTGAAATCTTTCCCTCAACTTTCTTCAATGGGGAAACTCACAGTCACACAACCCAAGCCTTTCACCCATTGTGTATCATCACAAGGCTCGGGTCTTAGTCTATGGAATTAACAAGGGAAGCAACCATCCCGATTCTTTCTCATTTTTTTATTCGTTTTACTTACTTAGCCATTTAAACATTCAAAGAACATCCTCTGTCAGTATTATATTACATTAAAAAAAGTTCTTATTTTTGAAGTTTTGGTTCCTAAAACTAAAATTTAACTTCAAATCTCTGACACTCATGCCTGTACGTCGTATTCCATGAGATTATGGCTGAGAGAACGAGACCTAGACCTAGGCCTAAAGTTTTGGCTCTAGATTGATAAATTTTGATAGTCTCTTCTTCTCTTTCTCCTTTTTTAAGGGTTGAGAGGAATAAAGGAAGGAGGGGTCTGTTCTGTTGTTTGATTTATTCCCTAGAGAATAGAAGAGATAGTTCTCACGTTAGCTCCTGCCTGCCTTCTATAATAAACACTCTTCTTTTTTTCTTCATAGCTTGGCTGGCTGGCTGGTAGTTTCATTTTCATGGACCGCCGTTCCTCCACTTCCCATTTCCGCTATTGAAGAATTTGAGAAGAGGAGCATTTTCATGTCAGGGAAAGATAAGGGCTCTTCTCAGGGCTGCAGCTGTGGCTGTGTAGTCTGTATTACAATAATCACGTCATACAAAGAAGGAGAATGGGAACATCTCTCGCCTGTCAACCTCCCACAAATTATCACTCCATTCTAGTACACCACACTTTCTTCTTCTTGAGTGAAAAAGACCTCGACTACTACTACAAACATTCTCCTTTCTAAATAAAACCCCTTTGCTTCTTCTATTTTTTTTCTCTCTCACTCTTCTTATTTCCTAAGGAGCTTGAACAACATTTTTGCTCTATTATACTTACGACGTCTCCATTATATTAGATTGCTTGCTCTTTGCTCCGACGCCATGCGACACGTAAGCCTTTTGCCTGCCCTGCCCTTCCTATCTCATCTTATTATTTAGTGAATAGACTCCTCTCTTCTTTTTCACACTCACACACACACATACGATACGTACGTTTTCTTTTTTAGAAAAGAATATTACTTTCACTATCTCTTGGCTGTCGCTGTGATTTTTTTGTGACGAAGGAGACATTAATTAACAGCTCGGCTGAAAAAGTCAAGGCATAAAGTGAGTTGGGTCTCAAGAACTCTGATGATAAAGGAAATATTGTATAAAATATTCTATTGTAGGGATCGGGTCTTGTATTTACTCAATTTTAAGGCAATAGAGAATTTTCGTTGAATAATTTAATGACAATTTATGTTATTTATGCATTTAGCCACTTTGTTAATAAGTTTGTTAATTCTTCAATAATTCAGGAATTATTTCAGTTACGCAATATGCGCCCAATTCATCTGTGTACAATTAAAATTCAGCCTTGGTGATGGCGATGGCTAAAGCGTAATTTTGTCTTGTGTAAAAATTCACATGAAATTGACTTGTGTTAATTGTTCTCATTTTATCCATCCTTTGCATTTTGCACACTCCTGTACCCTCTGCTCTCGAATGGAATCATTATTGATAATTGATCCTCCATCATAAACCAACTCCACACTTCATCTTTTTTAGGTTGCACCTGCTTTCTTCTCATGTTGATTTCAGCTCTTCAGTTTTTTTCTAACTGGGAAATATAATTGATTATAATGTAAGTAAACCCTGAATCGTATGACCTTATTTGTTCAAATTTACCCATTTTTCCTGAACAGAGTCTTTTTATCTGGTTGGATTTAGCTGATTTGAAAAGACTAACAAAGTGGAATAAAGGAGAAAACTACGCTGTAGAAAATAATTTGTACTGTACTACCTTGCGTAATTATTATTTCATAGGCCCTGGCCAACATTAGCAGACAACAATCGCATGGTGAGAAAATGCACACTTGTCCTCACCTCACTTTTACAATAAACGTTTCTATTTCTATTTGATTCTCTCCACAATTGAACCATGATGAGATAATAATTATTATTTCTTCATAAAAATTAACATCTGCAATGGACATTGATGAGAGCTCAAAGGGTTTGGGGATTTCCAATCTACATTTCTTGATAAATTCAAAAATCGAAGAACCTGACCTCGTGCCAGTACTAATTTTTTACATATTGAAAATTATGTATACGTAGAATCTAGTTTACAGCATAACATAGTACGAAACAAAACGTGGTAGTCAAACGAGAGACCGTTGAATGTATTCCATAGAAAAATACACTTTCAGTTTTTCAGTTTATTTTGAGTCATTGTTTTTGCAACTCATTGTCGCCAGATATTGGCAAAGATCCCCGGAACCAAGGTGGCAGACACAGATTGAGACTGACGCTGGCTAGGCGGGCAGGATATTATGCGAATCCCGTATAGATTATGAATAGAGCGTCAAAATTTAGTGATTTATTCCTTGTTTGTTTGCTTAACAATCAAACAAATGGACAAAATTGAGTTCATTGTAAGAGTCTTGTCTTCCCATTAAAAAGGTGTCGACGCCACTACTACACTGATTAGGTGAGCGAGAGACGACAGATCCCGCCTGCCGTTGTAGCCGTTCGTAGTAGATTTGGCATTGGCGACATGGATACATACGTGCATGAAATTTTTATTATACGTTTTTTTATACTGTTCCTTTGTTTGTTCTTCTACGCTGAATGTCAGATATAGAGATGAATTTGTTTAACCATCTATTTTGTGGAGGAACTCTTTATCTCAAATGGTGAATTAGTATTTGTTATTTGTTCACACGTTTAACATGCACTAGCATGGTCAAGTTTTACTTTTAGGGAATGGGATTAGTCCCGAGTGCAAGTACATCTCCATTTGCCTCAAAATACGTAAAATTTTTGATTGCTAGGAATAATTTTTGGTGCATAAAATGAAAAAGTAAACAGAAATTGTAGAAATGAAATGTCTGGAAACAATATGCCAAGACAAAACTTAAACTGTCTGCGTTGTACCCATTGTAGCCTTTAGTACGGCTAGACTGGACAGCAGAATTGGAGTCAGGTGTTCATACGATTCGTATTAGTATTGATACGATGGCTTTTTATAGGAAATGAAAACACATATTACTTATTTTTTAGACCTCCTCAGACGGACATACGATCTCATTTCTGGGTCGGGGGATGCAAGGTGGTTTGCAGGATTTACTGTTTGCAATACTTTCCAAAGGGCCCAAAAAGAATTTTATGAAAGGTTATACTTTTCGGGAGTCGAATGAAGTTCCTCAATACAAATTCATTTTAAAAATTGATGCAAACATGGATCTGTTAATACGTTTTTTAAGCATTTTCCAAGATATTTAAGGCGGAGCTTCTAATATGAATTGAGCAAAATTCCATTAAACTCGGTCAAATCTAAAAATTAATCGTAGAAACCACAATCGAATTTTTATCTTAATGCTTCCACATTGGCATTCTTAATTGAAAGTTTTGAGAATATTATACTGTAAATATCAATTCAAGAAATACACATAGAAATTAATGACAATTGTTTGCTTTTATTATTTTTAAACAAATTATGATTGTTATAACTTATCTACCTTTAAGCTAAGAAAGATTTATCCAAGAGAAATACATTCTTGTACTCTAAATCTTATAGGAATAGCTAATAGCACTGCTTAACTACACTTTACATAGCACTCTCAAGTTATGTACGTACGTGCATCTTTATCTTATTAAACATATCAACTATTTAATTCAAATTCATGCTCATTGTATGTACTTCATTCGTTCGTAGTACATTCATGTAGTATGTGTCTGGATTGGTTTACAATTTACGCAAAAGGTTTTTTGGAATTGTATGATTGTACCGCAGAGGATAAAGAGAGAAGAAAACACAACAGGTGTGTACATTTTTTGTGTGTAACCTTAATACTTACCCTGAAAAATGGATCATAGTATTCCTTCCTTTTCTATTCTTTTGTATTTCCTATATTATTATTACCTTACAATATAGGGATCTTATTTGCTTAGCTGTTCTGTTCTGTTCATTTTACCATGAGCCGGGCCAGACAATAATGCGTCTATGGAAAACTTGACAAACAACACAAAAACAGAAAAATAAGGAACTAAACTAAAACTATCAAATTGAATGAAATTGTAAAGGTAGAGTGAAAGAGAAGAAGGAAGAAATTCCTTTTATTTGCAAACCTCAACCAATGCCCTTCGTGTGTAAAGTAAAATGAAATAAATCATAAAGAATTTTCCTGTCTGTCTGTACTTGAAGGCTAAATAGTTTATGAGTTCGGATAAAATTCCGAATGATGAGATCAAAATTAATAGAATCTCTGATTATGGACATCAAGGAAATCATAACTAACGATTAGTAAGCAAATTATCTCCTGAATAAATTGTTTTAGAGTGACACTTTGTCAAGAAACAACAATAGTATACCAAAAATCTGTAATCATATCCTAACCTTAGCATTTCTGAATTTTTCTGAATAATTTCACTAAATAGTCATATTTTAAGACTAAAATCTAATGAAAAACAGCCAAGAAAAGTAAATCTCTAAAAAACTAAACGACTGAAACAACTGGAGAAGGTGACCTCCTTGACCCACCGTCTGATTTGACGACATAGACTGGAGACTTTTTTGGAATAACAGAAGCCATTGCAGCAGCGGCGGCCGCAGCAGTAGCAGCAGCGGCAGAATGTTCCGCCATGAGAGAAGCAGCAAAATCTGAATGATGATGAGAATCATGAGATGCTGCTGGATGATGGGAAGGAAGAAATTGTGGGAGCCCCGAGTACAAAGCTGCAGCGGCATATGGAGAAGGATAAAATCCCGGGTAAATCGGACTCGGATACCCACAACCAGTTGGATAATGCATAAATGGATGATGTGAGTGATGATGATTTTGATTTGAGGATGAAATAGGAATCTGTTGTGGTTGTGGGGATGGGGGTGATGGAGACCTTGATGTAGAGGAGGATGATTTCTTGGAAGAAGGGGCCAAATGATGATGTTGTTGACGCCCTGGGGATTGTGACACATCACTATTATTATGATTGCTCCCCACAGGGGATGGGATTGAGTTACGACGGCGTGAAGAAATAGAATTGTCATCAAATCCACCCAAGGCCCGATGAGATGAAGCGAAGCGGGAGAGAATTGCTTCTGAAATTGAAGGATGATTCAAGAATGGCGGAAAAAGACGGGAGAAATCTGCTGGAAATCCTGGAGGAAGATTATTTCCCATTGACATTCCAGAGGAAGTTGTTGGCGGGGGTGGAATTGGGAGTCCCAAATGATGACCACCATGTCCTCCGGTATGATGACCACTTTGGGAAAAGAATGGATTTGGCCCACGAGCTGCAAGACTGTCCATTGCTCGAATCATTGAAGTAGAAAGGGGACCAAATTGAAACTTGGAACTATTGTTATCCGCTTTTCCCTTTGTAGAAGTGTGAATCAAAGTTGGTTTTGGTTTTCGGCGTGGTCTGTACTTGTATTCTGGATGCTCTTTCATGTGCAGAGCTCTGGGGAAAATAAAGGTCAAATGTGGAATTTAAACAAAATTCATTAAAAGAGAGAAAATTTGAATTTTTCAGCTCAAATCAAATCAAACCGAAATATTTTTTATGTATTTATATATTTTTATATTTTTTACTAATGAGATGGTTCATAGTTGTTTTGAAAAAAGAAACTTGTGATACAATTAATTTGATAATAGGTAAGTTTGATTTGAATGATCTAATCCTACAAAAATCTTATAAAAGATGACAACAGAAATAAACACCTCAAGAGTCAGGAAGGAGCCAAACCTACGAATACGAGACTAGATACACTAAATCCAAATAACTTTAAAAATTCTTACCTTAGTCTTTTGGCTTCATCTATGAACGGGCGTTTTTCAGTTTCGGACAATAATTTCCATTCCGCACCAAGTCGTTTGCTAATCTCAGAATTGTGCATCTTTGGATTTTCTTGAGCCATTTTCCTTCGTTGTCCTCTGGACCAAACCATAAAAGCTGAAATTAAGAAATAATCAAAATTAAACTCAAATTAATACATTACACAGTGAAAGTGATAGCGAAGTGAAAACTTTAAGTAGTTCCTAATGTTAATAGTAATTAAATTAAAAAAAATGTACTTACCATTCATAGGTCTTTTAATATGATCTTGATTTGATGATGGTGAATGCATTTTCACATTGGTCATCACCATTGATGCCATCTGATTCATAAAAAAACCGATTTTCGGACTTAAAACCAAACACCGGACACTGTCACAGTATAACAATATTTGGACATACAAAGTTACTCGTTTTTATTTCACTGACACTGGCTCCTGTCTCAACAATCGACGAATGAGTCAACACAAAACCTTTACTCACGCTCTTTATATCCTAGAAATATTCCAGTAAATAGAATAAATTGTATCACCATCAGTCTGTCAATAAACAAGCCAAGCCAAGCCAAGGGCTTAACAATAAATTCAAATCGGTTCGGTTGTTGGCACAGGATATCTAATCACACAAGTTTAGACAGAAACAGAACAAAATTGAGGAGCATAGCACAGTAAACTTTACAATAGTCAAAGTCAAGTCTCAAGAGATTATCATTCCCAAGACTAGAGACAACGACAACCTTTCTTCAGTATCGTATCAGTATCAGTGTGGACAAGAAATAAATGTAATATGGAAACAATACAATCTATTCTTCTTTCCTTTTTCTTTTCTCACAGAAATCTGGGTAAATATGTCATTCACTTACTCACAAGGACATGGCCAGGGTTTTATTTATTTGACTTGAAGATCCACCTCCACAAATAATTCGATTCTGTCCTGGGAAATATCTGCAGTGCCCAGTGCCAGGAATTTTGATTTGATTAATTCAAAATGATCAAATTCTGTAAAAATTCTTTGGATTTTTCACAAAAGCAATTCAGGAACACTTTTTGTTCACCAACACGACAAGACGAAGAGTTGACAAAGACTGAGGATGTTGAGGACTGCAACGAGGACTAAAGGTAACAAGATTCAGATCGCATCGCGTTGTGTCTGATTCTCATGTTGGACGGAGGGACAGGCAGGGAGGTAAAAGGCCAGGGCATAGGCACATGGAGGAATAGAATTCTCAATTCATTTTGTTGGCCCGGCCTGGCCCTGGCCCGACTGTATTTTTATTTTGTCACACGTTACGCTACGCTCTACGTTCCAGGGCGCACAGCATAGCCGCATAGCATAGGGAAGAAGGCGGGCGGACGGACGGATTTTCATTGCAGAATTACAAAGGGAAAGATTCCTTTGGCTTTGACTTGGTTCGGTTCCTCATTGGCCATTCGGAAGGACCACCTACAACAGACTCACTCTCTTGTCTTCACTCTCCAAAACAATGGGACACTCCCCTCTCTCTAACCTCAAAACAAAGAAGCCAACCCGTTTCTTATTCCAATCCACTATTATCATCCACCTACCCATGTAGAAATATGCTCCGATAAATGCATAAATGTGTAAAGGGTTAGAGCTAAATTACTTCATTTAAGCCAGTATGCTACTCTGGATTACGAGGAAACTTTTAGTAATACTTTTTGTGATTATCGCAATAATTAAATTTCAATCGGTACGAACAGAATCTTGAATTTAGTACATTTTGAATTTGATGACTGACCAAAGCCAAAGCTTTGATCGGATGGAAATGCAAAATAGTTTTGAAATGGGTAATTTTTAGAAGATATTACAGATGTAAATGTAAGATTGAAGTCAATGAATTTTACTACATTTCATAGTATTGGCAACTGTTTTGTTACAGTTGAAAAAATTCTAACCTTGGTAGTGTAAAATCAAGTAAAGTCTGGTAAAGTTTTGTAAAGTCAAGTTACAAAACTCGTCCACTCCGTTTTATAACCTAACGTAACAATAATTTAAAAATATACAAGAAAAATTTAAGCACAAATGAATCCGAGAATGAATTTCATCCGTTTCAATGTTGCAAATCGCTGCTGTAAAATGTAAGCATAAAATAATTCTCGGGTCGAGTCAGGAAATGAAAGAAATTAGAATTCCTCTCTTGTTTGCTTGGAATTTAGAAATTCGTCAAGTACGGCAAATTGAATGACTGAAAAATTTATTGAGCTAAATTAAAATTCTAATATACTCCCACCTCCCACACAACCTGCGATATTACTCTGCTCATGTTCATATTTCATTCAGAGTGTTGTGAAATAATTCTTATGGTCAAAACTTTAAAAAAATGAATTATGTACCCCAA